>JAZKJV010011905.1:0-52219 GCA_037367405.1 Ottelia alismoides | reverse complement strand
ATAAAATTCATCAAATCAGGAGCAAACAAAAGGGTATAATTTTGTATATGGTTGGTGAACGCGAAATTCACCTCTTTAATAATGATGTATTATAGTATAGGAGGCAAATTTCAGTCGATCAAAATAACACAATCTGTGAATGTTGTGGAACATTTTACTTGGCAAGTTTACCAAGGTCGAACACAAGGAACGGTGATTTTTAGTTGCGTGGTCTTAAATCATATTAAATAATTAATTGATATTGATTAATTTATGCGTTATGAAAATGTACAATGCACTGAGATGCAATTGAGATGCAAGGAATTATACAGAGACAGTTGTTAGCATAGGATCTGTGATTAAGATTTCAGCTCCAATATATGTTAATCATTTGATTACCTTGAAATTTATTACAGATCAAATGTTAAAGTTCAAGAGAAATAATCAGAGTATCAATACTGGGCTCTATTGAAAATTTCTTTTAATTTCCATGTACATTGTTCCTTAAGCAATAAACATTATCATTTAAAAAATACAAGGGAAATAATTCTCAATCTTCCTTTTTGAAGCTCCTGCGCAGATTAAATCCTCAATAAATAATGATTAAATAAAGTATGAGGATTTATTTCAAAAACTTTTCTCAATGGAGTCCCTTCATAAATATCATTGATTCCTCAAGCCTGAATATGTCAAAATAAGCATGCATATGCCAACAGCGATCCTCGAATAATAATACTCAGTAAACAACCTCAGATCTGCTCACAAATTATGTTAAGTGATAGAGAATAGAAATAGCTTCAAAATGATATATTATACGCTAAAATCGGAGTCCATATGAAAAAGATATGCTAAAATAAAATTCCATGGACTAAAATGTAAATAAAAATAAAGTTTTTCTTGCAAAGAGGACCCTGAAGGGGCTTATCTGTAATTTCAAAAAGTCGACGGGGTCTTTTTGTAATTTACCCCTGGCGGGGTATTTCTGCAAATTCTGGAACGATGGAGAGCCTCGGTGCAATCTTCCCAACGCACGTGTGTAGCACGTGCGCCTGGAGGCTCGTGGGCGGACTGGGAGGCTCGGGGTCCCAAGCCTGTGGTTCGGGTGACAAACCTAAGGCTCGGGGCGGGCGAAGCTGAGGGAGGATCGGATGCCCCGAGGCTAAGGCTCGACCAGTCCGAGCCTCAAGGCTGGGGTGGGGGCGTGGCTCGATCAGAGCTGTTGGATCAAGGGCCTCCTGCCCGATCCAACGGCGCCTGTACGTCATGGTGGGGCGGGCGGAGGCGATGGAACTGTGCGTGTGGCCGATGAGGAGGTGTCGCGCGGGCGGCGAGGCGGAGGCGGAGGACCATGCGTGGGCGAAGGCGACGGAGGCGGCGGGCCGTGCGTGGGCAAAGGTGAGGCGGAGGCGGTGGAATTGCGTGGGTACAGAGGGCGGTGGCGTTCGCGCCCCGGCTGGTAGAAGCTCGTCCGGCGAGGCCTGCAGGAGGCGGAGCGATGAGGAGGAAGAGGCGATGCTCGCGCGAAGGAGAGCGCGGTGGAGGTCGATGCGCGGTGGAGGGGGTTGTCTATGATGACGGCGATGGCTGAACCTGCAAGTAGTCAGGCAAAACAAAGGGGGAGGGAGCTAACGGAGAAGGTTCGCATGTGTTTGGAGGAGCAGAAGCTCGACTCCTTCTTCGCCTCTGTGCTTGGCGGGAGCACAAGGCTGAGCTTCACAGCACAGAGTTACAAGGTCCTCTGGATCACGCCTGGTCAGCAGCCGCTGTCACCGGTGCTTGAGGGAGAAGGGGCGGATGCCAGACGATGATGGAGGGAGGGGGCTTTATAGGCGGCGGAGTTGTAACGGCTGGAGTAGGGAAGCGGCCGCGGCGCAGGCGTTACGCGCGGGGAGGAGGCGAGGGCGGCGAGGGTCGTTCACGCGGGGTGTGGCGGTAACAGCTGGAGGTGGAAGGAGAGGGGGTCGGCACGTGATGCGCACGTGCGCGCGGAAGGGGGAGGCGACACGTGCGTAGCATGTGCGCGAGGAGAGAGGGAGATGGGGGTGCCACGTGGCACGCCCTAGAGCTACCACGTGGCACCCCAAAAAATTCAAAATTAAAAGATGAAGAAAATAAGAAAAGAAATAGGAGACCTCAGATCAAAAAATTTCCTTCACAAAAGTTGTTCGCCTCGACGAGATCTACAACTTTCATGAAGGATGCGGGAGCAAAAGAGGTCACTTGTGTGAAGTGGTATTTTAGGTGGTACTCTATGTGTATAGAATACCTGATTTTTAGGGTTTTGTATTTTTTTGGTGGTTTTAGAGAGGATAAAAATTATTGAAAAATAGATAAAATACAAGAAAATTAATTACACACTAATATAGTTTTTTTGGATTTTTAGTAAATAAGAAAATAGGAAAATAAAATAGAAGTCAAAATCACACAACTTTTGTACAGTCCGACAACGGACACTTGGACTCGGTCAGTTTCATTGATTTCAATTTTTGCATCACTTAATAAAACTTTCATCAAAGAACACAAATAAAAAAGAAATAAAATTAAAAGGACTAATTATATACATAAAAACTGAGATAAAAAATAGCAAAAAGTCAAAATGCGCAAAAGAGGCCCAAAACCCAACTTTCACATGTGAGCTCTAAATTTTACGAAATTAGTCTTGTTTTGAAGGTATTTGAAAATGGAAAATTTTAAAAGTAAGTAGACCAAAATCGGACACTGTATGTGGGAGATATGCTCATTTTAGTCCGTCGGATGTGAAATTAGACTTTGGGATTATTTGACACTTATTGGGGTTAGTAATTTTTTCGTATTTTTTTATTTGATAATATTAGTAATATCTGCACAATGGAGGTAGTTTTGGTTCAATCGGAGTTAGGATGAATTATTTAAAAATAGGAGAAGTTAGCGGCTTTTTGGGCTAATTTACACTTGGGATTTTTAATGCAATTTATGCATGATGATAAGCAAATATTATTAACACATGTATGAATGCTAATGATGCTTTATTAATGATTAAATGCATATGAATGATGGGGGACAGAGCCTAAATGACCAATTTTAGCATGATGAATACGAGATTCATCAATGGTGTGCATATAATGTTTTGTTTATTTTATTTCACATGTTTCTTAACCTATAAAAATCCATACAATTAGATTAATAATGTATATAAACAAGTCTCTAATTAAAACCTAATTAAAAATTACAAACATAAAAAAAAATAAGAGATAGATTGCCAATTAGTACATTCATAAAAAATGTATTATGTACACACGACTTGATTTGATTTTTGGTCCTTCGTGAAAGTTGTTGTTCTCATTGAGATCACCAACTTTCATGTTAATCACTTTTCATTTGACCCTTCTTCTTATTTTATTTATATTTTATTCTGTTTTTTCCATTGGTCAACAATCAACCTCCCTCTGTGCTCTCCCTTTGGTCCATGCAAGCTATCACACACATCCTCTCTTTCTAATGCCTCTCCTTGCCTCTCTACACAGTATGTCTGAGAATGGGATGGATTATCGGTCCCAAAGATGACATGCCCATGCAACCTGTGAGTATTTGTGATGTATTCAACGCATGGGGCACGACTTTACAGGCTCATTCACTAACAATCATGGATTTGAATACATTTTTCTCACGGTTATTTGTTAAGATGGGTGGAGGTTATCCCTACTCGAGCTGCATACAACAAGGTTGTTTGTAAAATTCTTGAAAGATCATATCATTTCAAGGTCTGGGATCCCATAAGTATTAATATCTGATGCAGTAGCCACTTTGTCAATAAGGAAGTGAAGAGCTTGATTAAGGACTACAGTATTGAGAAATGTGTTGCTAGTCCTAACCATCCAAAATCTAATGGTATGACTAAGGTCTCGAATCGGGAGGTTAAATGAATTTTATGGAAGTTGTTCCGCCCTGTCAGGAAGAACTAGTCCAACTCTTGGACCAAGTTCTGTGAACTTACAAGATAGCTTACAAGACCCATTTAGCACCTCCTTGTTTAAGATGTATTTTGGAAATCCATGCCATGTACCTGCAGAACTTATCCATAAACCAGAATGGACAATCTGAAAGATCAATCTGAATCGTCATCAGGGCGAGAAGAGCTGAGATTTGAATCTGAATAAGCTTATAGAGATCGAAACCGTGCATATTAAAACAACACCATCCACAAGAACAGAGTGAAGAAGTGGCACGGCGGACATATCAGAACCAAGAACTTTATCTCGGGACAAAAAATGTGGTTGTTCAATGTAAGGTTGATAATATTCCGAGAAAATTGAAATAAAAGTGGATGGGATCATTCATAATTAGGGAAATGCACAACAATGGCAATGTTAAAATTTTTGAATCAACCGACGTTACACATATTTCCCTGGTCAATGGATAGTTGCTAAAGCACTTCATATGATCAAATGAGCAGTTGGCCCAAGTAGAGCAGATTTCATTCACACGGAACACGGATTCAAATGAAAGATCGATATGTCCCGTATGAAGCCTTGATGCAAGTATCCATTATCTTATGTGCAGCTAGAAGATTCAGTTGATCACTTGTACACCCATCTCATATATATTAGGTCATCCACCTGTGAGTATTCTTCCATGCTTAGGTTGACATGAGGCTAAGTATAGAGGGGTCGATATCATCTGATATACCTCACTTCTGTTATTTCTTCTCACCCTCGACCACCTCATTTCTTGTTCTTCTATTATACTTAGGCCCTCAAAAGCCTATGTATATGAGGGCGAGTCGACGTCATATTCTTGTCACTCAACTATGCTTGGTACGAGCAATGTCTTCATTCCATTTTGTGCCATGGGAACGTAGCTAAGTATAAGTATGTGTTATATACTTTACCCATAGCTCGCATTTTAATTGTTTTCGATCCAACATTGGTATATGCTTGGTACGAGCAACATGGGTAAGTTTTATGCATAATTTGTATACTATACAATATTTTCTTGTATATAATACATGTTTTGGATTTTTTATCAAAATTAGAAAGTATAGCAAACTTTTTGAAAAAAAAAATAAAAATTTTATAACTGTCAGATTTGACTACTTAATTTTAAAACTAAAAGCTACTTCTTAGTGAGGGGACTACGATCTCCCATAACAGATTGGTTGGTTAAAGGGCAACACATAAGGCACCGTCCTGAAGTAACACAATTAGTCGTCCTGTGATCCATACTCACACCATAATGGTTGAAAGTAGATGCAATTGGCCATATGGGTTTAGGCCTGTTTATTTCACTTTTTAAAAAAACTAACTAAGTTTTTTCCCTGACACCATCACACAACACAAGACTCGTGGATTACGGACTACTTGGTTTAAGGTGGCACTTAAGTCCGAGTCGCACCACTCCTGCTCATTAGGATTTCAGGACTTAATTACTCAACGTCCCTAGTTAGAAGATATGTGTGCTATATTGCATTTAGAATCACGAGAGCTTAGAGGAATATGACCAGCTGAAACAACGCACGGGACCCCACGAGAGTCTAAGAGAAGTCAAATATGTCGCTGGCGCGGCCGCTCACGAAATCTCGGACCGTCTCAACAATCAACCCACAATTAGATATCAAACAATAAAAGCAGCGTGGATTAAAATTTATTATAGACCTTACTATAAAATGCGTATAGTGACAAGTGGAGCAGGTTGTCGAACACGGAGAACACACGATGTAACACTATATATTATTTATAAATAAATAACATAAGTATATGTGTATATGTAACTATGCTCAATATTTACCTAGTAAAGTGGGTTTTTTTTATATTTTTTATATTTTTTATTTTACAGTGTGAGAGTAATGAGTGAATCGAGAGGTGTGGAGAGATGGAAAAGAAGGCATCCTCATGACTTCTGACAGGCGTAAGAAGGGAGACCGGACAGTTGACTCAGGACAACAAAAAATCACGCCCGGTTGGTCCATATGGACCAACCACGAAATTCCAAGGCAAAAAATGCCTTGGAAAATGGATAATAAATCGAATTTGATTTTATTATTTTTAGGTTATATAATAAAAAAATGTTTTAATTTTCTATAGTGTTTTATGGGTATTTTTATTTATTTATTAGAGGTGTTTATTTACAAGTTACTTTTTAGGGTACATATATGTAGGTATATTTACCTGTGTTTTAAGTATTTTATTTTTATTTTGTATTTTTGATTTTGTTATTTTCTTTTCTTATTTTGTATATTTATAACTTATTTAATGTGCTTAAATATATTTTTATTTTATTTTTTTGATGTATTATATACAGTTAAATAAATAAGTCTATTTATTGTACATGTATAGATATAGGTATTTTACCTATGCCTTTTCTATTCATGTTTTATTCTAGTGTTTTCTTTATTATTTTATTTCTAATTTTAATATGTACATATATTATAAATAATATTTACAAAATTATAGAAAAATAAAGAATACAAAAATAATGAATAATAAATAAAATGATTATTTTAATCAGGTATAATATACAATAGGGGTCCAAAACTTAACTTTCGCTCCTTATCTCCAAAAATATGAAACCATCTTCATTAAAAATCTTATTAAAAATTATAAACAATTAAATTAATTTTAATATATTTTAAGTTTTTATATGGGAGATATGGGCTTGTGAAGTTTGGCTTTTGGAATTTTATTCTGTGTGTAAAAAGTACATTGTGTATTATTTTCGCGTGAAATAAGTTTTGTATTTTTCTATTTATTATTATATACAACTTTCATGTAAAAGTTTTGTTATTTGAGGTATGAATAATAAAGAACAAAATAGGTCCCAAAAAGCAATTATCAACCTATTTTAATAGAGTGATTGCTTTTGTATTTTTTTTGTACAATTAGCCGCACTATCTCCCCCTACTTTATTCCTTATTGATTTAGTCATCATGATGACTCGGTCTCGGGGGCTAGGGTCACTTAAATGTTCTTGACACTTCGTTCTTTTTCTTTTATGTCCTTTATTCTTTTATTTTGGTGATAAATACAATAAATATACATTATTTCATACAATATTGAGTGCAATTTATTGAGTGTTTATTTTGACAAATTAATGATATATACATGCATTCTGCTAGGGTTTGAAGGCTAAAATAAAAAAAAATAAAGGTGATGAAATGGAGATTCGTCACCCCCTATACTTGCCTTTGCTAGTTCCCAGCAAACACTTATGCCTGTAAGTGCGGAGAAGAAAACAAAGAAAAGAAAAGGAAAGAACTTGGAATATTTTTTTACTTTTAAACTTGTCTTAATAATGTGAGAGTTTGGAGCTCCGAGAAAAACCTTTGGATTAATGATGTGTTCAAAACCACGTAGAGGTTAGGATTTGATGAATCTCCATTTCATCACCTTTATTCTATCATTTTGGCCTTAAAAACCCTAGCTAATGCATGTAAATAGCATCAATTTGTCTATAATAGCATTCATTAATTACTGTATTTATTGCACATATAATAAGGTCTTAATGCCAAAATTATAGAATAAAGAGAAGAAAAGAAAAAGGAATAAAATATTGCAAATATTTTATGACTCGAACCCCGAGACCAAGTCCATAATGGAATTCGTCGACAAGGAATAAAGTAGGGGGAGATAAGGGCCAATAATACAATAAATGCCTCATCTATTTATTCATTCATTTATGTATTTTGACACCTATTTTGTATATACTTACTTATTCATTAAATAAAAATATTTTGTACATGAAAGTTGTAGATAATAATGTAAATAAAAATACAAAATTGAGTTTGTACAAAAATGATACACAGTGTACATTTTATACACATAATAAAAAGCAAGAATCTCAACTTCACAGACCCATATCTTGCAAATAACAAAATCCATCAAAATCACCTTTAATTGTATATAGCTTTTCAAGAACTATTTAATAAAATTGGTTTCATAATTTTTGGAGTTCATCTATGAAAGTTAGGGTTTTAACCCTCATTGTATAGCCTACCCGATTAAAATATCCATTATATTCCTTATTCCTTATTTTTATAAATTTATATTTTTAGACTTTTTGTAAATAGCACACATAATGCATATACATATTGAAATTAGAATAAACCAAAAAGAATTTGTAAAATAAAATAAGCCTATGCAATATATAGGCAAAATACCTATGTTATGTATGTATATAAATAAAAAAGGGAATACATTCTTTAATTATTTTATTCTTTCATATTTTTATAATATTGTCAATATTACATATAAATTATCAAAAATGTAAATCCAAAATAAAAACAAATAAAATTCATTAAATAAAAAAATGTATATAGAATACAAGTAAAATACCTATAAGGATACCTACATAATATATATATATCCATTTATTTAAATATGTACATAAACTCATAAAAATTAAATAAAAATATATTTACACTCACAAAAATAAGTTATAAATTTATAAAATAAAATAATAAAATAATAAAATAAAAATATACAAAATAAAAATAAAATACATGTAAATATACCTATAAATACATCATTAAAATAAACCCCTAATAAAATACATCAAAAAATAAATAAAAAACATAAATAAATACTACATTATTTAATAAACATTTTCTATTTTATAAGTGAAAAAAAATAAAGTCGTTTATTATATTTAAAAAATCGGTCAAAATAAGGCTGAGGTGGACCAATCAGGTTTCGTTGACCGCCCGGTCAACTCCTCTGCCCCCCAGCCGCCTGGTGTCAGACTGTTTCGGCCCGTCTTCTCCGACTTTCCACTTCTGATCCTTTGACTCCCAGGCGTAGATTCCTTCATGAAAAAGCTCGGTCTATGCTCCAATCTTTACGCCAGCATCTTAGATCCAACATCTTACCAATTGATTCTTTGTGGCACCCCGGTCAATAAGGGTGCGTCACCATGGATATAAATAAAACCCTCGACCTCCTCCTCCATTTTGGTCTCCCTTCGGTCGCCTTCCACCCTTGTTTCCAGTCTCTAGAGGATCCTCGTGACAGGGGAGTTCTCCTGGAAGCTTCAACCGGTCGAAGGAGTTGAGGGAAGCACCCACGACCGCCGCTCGCCAGAGGTCCTGCTCCCTGGTCAACCACCAGGTATAAGAGCCGATTTATCTCGTTTTGTAGCTTAGTTTTCGTTTTTAGTCTTTAATCCAGTAGTTAGAGTAATCAGTAGGACCGTAGGTGCTCGATTAGGCCTAGATCGAAGTTCGCCGGAGTTCAGCTCCGGCGAACCTCTCTACCCAGATCTACGCACGATCCGACCCTCGCTTCACCTCCACTTCATTCCCCTACGCGTTCTACGCTTAACCCACACATCAGATAACCAGGGCTTCTCCAGCTCTGCGATTCGAGGTCTAACTCCCCCGCTTCGCCGGACCTCGCCACCCACGTTCATCTTCCACTTTTGACGCTTTAACCCCTGGTCGAGGAAGACCCCCTCGAGCCCCTCATGCTTTTGGTGCAGGTTAGAAGTAACGGAGCCCCCTGGGGCTCGATTCGATCACCTGCAAGGTTCCAGGACCCCTCATGCTTCCTCGAGCTCGCTGGACCAATCTAGGGGGTCCTGGACCATCTGGAGTACCTCAGACGCTGCAGACCACCTCGCCGGACGTATGGAGCCCATCGCCATCACCAAAGACCGTCTGGAGGAGGAGAAATCAAGGATCAAAGCCAGGGAAGCCAACAGTTCTTCCCTGTTCTTCGCGAAGAGCAACTACCGTCGGATGGAGGAGGTGGCCCCAGGTCTTATCTTGGCCGTCCGTTCACAGCTTGCTTCGGTCGTTCGATTGAAGCTCAGATGCAATCCCCAGCGTCGATCGGCGAATCGGTATCGGGCTTCGAGAGCCCGCCACGTGGATAAGTGGCGCGCGGATCACCGTCCATCAGCGCGCATATGGGGGTAATTTACACTGAGCCCCCTCGCATTTTTTTGTATTTAATTTTTAATTCTGTAAATAAATTATTACGTTGTAAAATAATTGTAAATTTTGCAAAAGGGCCCCCACATTTCTCGTTATTACATTTTGGTCCTTCCGCGCCTCACGTGTAGTCTCACGTGAGGCGCGTGAAAATTGTATTGAGCCCCTGGTAACTTTTTGAAATTATTAAATAGTTCAAAAACATCAAATAAATGTTTATTTCAGTTGGTGTATTTGCACTGTGCCCCCTGGATTTATTTTTAATTGTAATTATGCCCCTACCAGGCTGAATTATTTTTACTTGCTTTATGTATTTATTAAAAATGTCTATCTAGCTCCTAAAAATTCACAAAAATTAGGGTAAATGCCTTGTAGCTTGTAGATGCACGTTGTATTTTTGTTTGGCATTTTTGAGCATTTTATCCACTTATTAAAAACGGAAAAGGAGCCATTTTTGCACTGTTTAAATGAGACAATACAAAAAAATTATAAAATGTTTTTGAAAAATTACAAAAAAAATAAAAAAGATATATGATATGTATATATTTATTGAGTCCAGAAAGTGAAAAATCCTAAAAATAGGAAAAAGAAAAATAAAAAATTAGAAAACTCTGAAATTCAACAAAAAAATATAATAATGCAACAAAAATTCTAAAAATATATTTTCTTTTGTTATTATTATCTATATATTATTATTTGTGTATTAAAATTAATTTGGGAAATTTTGAGGCTTATCCTATATTTTTAAAACCTAAATGATGTTCGTCCTAGTTAATTAGTCCCATATTAGTGGCATTTTTTGGATTTAAAAATACACAAAAATTAGTAAAATTCCAAAAAAATAACCAAAAAAATAGAAAAATAGAACAAACCTAAAAATATTGTATTTAGTATATATTGAGTATATATATGTATGTATCCATATATTATATCTTCTCTCTCTCTCTCTTATTTTATATATCTCTATATATAAATATATCTATATTATATAATTAATATATGTAAAAAGAAAACAAAAAAATTATAAAACATAAAAACAAAATAAAAATTATAAAAACAAAAATAAAAAATATAAAACCCCAAAAACCCACAAAAATAGGTTTCATTCAAGGATGACCTGGATGTACATGAACACCGTAGGCTACCCAATTTTTATTGCTCTCTGTGGTTCGACCTCTACATGCTTATACACTATGCATTTTATGGTAGAGTTAATAAATGTTAATTCACAGTTTTGGGACTTAATTGGCTTATTCTTTAATGTGGGTTAATTTCTGATCAATCGAGGATTTTGAGTGGTCAATTCAGCGACTAGATCTCTCGCCTTGTGAGACTTATGGACCCTCGATTTTCCCTAGTTATCAGATGGCGCCGTTGCCGGGGAGCAATGAGCATATCCTATTACATTTTGTCATTCTTGTATGGAAATTCATTTATTTATCATTTATTTTGTATCTATTTATTTGCAATTATGCAACCACACATGATTCATTTATTTATTGTGATTAATTACGTTATGCTCTATTTCATTGATTAAGCTTATACTAATTCTATCTCTTTGTGACTTTGTTGCGAGGGCCTGCCACGCGAGGATGGTTTCTTAGGAAGCCAAGGCAGCCGAGCTTGGAGGAGGTTGGTCTTCACTTCATGACCAGCTGGAGAGAGCACCAAGGATGCAGAGAGATGTGAATTGGATATGCCTTAAGAAATTAGGATCATTTTGTAATTTATTGTGTGAGAGAGAAATTTTGGCATGTAATATAACTTGGACTCTACTCTTCACAACGAGGTCCAGTGCCCGGGTGTTTGTTCACTGGGGCCTCGTCGCGGCTTTTTCATGATTTTCCCGCTTTATTTTCTTTGTTTCCCGCTGTTTTGAGTTTTCCGCCTTTTCTTTACTTAGTTTTGTGTGCATGGAGCACCTAGACATAGGCTTGCTTGGTCGAGTAGACTAGGTCCAAACACCTTAATAATCTTGCATGTACCTATAGTACGACTTGGACTTAGATCAAACTCTAAACAGTCGCTTCATCGCCTTCGAGCCTATGCGCCGCGAGCCCACCCTGCCAAGCGCTGCTCATGAACTCGATGTGTCGAGAGGAGGAGGGGTGAGCCTAGACCGGACTCTTGGATTGAAGGTTAGTGACCGACTTGTGGTTTTTCACGCTAATAGCGGCTAATGTTTAGGACGATTTTGTCGCTTGCATACCGCCATGTAGTTAGGATTAAAAATTTTATTTTGCATACCGCATGGAGAGAGATGGGATGCATTGTAAGTCTTCTAACTCAGCATGCATCATTCGGTTCAATGGTGAGATTTCCATCATGGAACCAACTTGTACGGCTTTTCCGCTATCTCCCTCTGATTTTGAGCACGTAGGAGTTAAATGAAAATCTACAAAAACGTTAGACGCTGGTATGAAAACAGACTCAAAAAAAGTGAAAACCCAAAAACTAAAACAAGGGGACTGCTAAATAAACTTTGACCTTAATTAAAAATCCGTAATGGACTATCATTGTACTGGGTTCATAAAGCCCTCATTGTTTTTATGTACCTTCGGAGGGGGACCAAAACCCTACTCCCATGAGCGAGGCACGTCCTATAAGGAATAGAGCCAAAAACCCAGTCTGCAACTGCCTTGTGTATCGCCTGGATTTCCAAAGTAATGGCGCTTCTATCGTACGTGACCGAGTAGGGCCTTGTCAACGATGGTGTTCCCGCCTTGTGTGGAACATCGACATGGTCTGAAGTACTGAGCATAGGCCACGCCTTCACGGGGGTGTCTGTCTCATCGGTTTGCATCCGAGTAGGTTCTTGCACGCTCACGGGTGATTCCGCTGCGAGCGAGAATCGAAGTATTGGTTTCGCCTATCGGCTTCCTCTCTTTATTTCTTTGGTTGCGTAGGGATCCAGGAAGGATTACAAGGACCTCAAAAAGTACAGACTACAGGTTACAAAGGAGGAAGACAAGTACAAGATTCTTTTCTGGCAGTACTCTCTCTCCTATAGGGTTAGCGTGCTAAGGACTTGTTAAAAGATTTGCCTGAAAGGACAACTCTAAAACCGAAAAGATAATAAATAGTCGAACCTTAAGGTTCAGAGATCGAGTCCCGCGCCTTTGCGCAAATTTTGTTGTGTCATTTTCCTTTGACCCCCGCTCAGTCGAGCCTTTCTACTGTTTTGCACTCCTTTTTATTCCTCGTTGACCATCGTATCCTTCTTCCAACATCCAATTCTCCCTTGTGCTTCGTGAAGTTGATCCATGAATGGTTTCCGTCGGGACCCCGCCGACACCCACATCGATTCCATAGACTCAGCTCTGCCAATAAATTTGAGGTGATTCCCGAGAACCCAATCCGGACTTTGCGGATCGATCTCCAGACACCTCGTCTTCTATCTTTCTTGTGACCACCCAATAAGCCGGGATCATTTGTCCCACTTTCACCGTTGTGAATGGAAGTCAGTTACAGTCCACATCTTTTTCCATTCACAACATGCTGGGGTTGACCTTAATTCCAGCTTCATCATGACAGCTGAATAATTTCGCAAGTGGTCTGATTTGGATTCTCTCATCCTGCAGATAGAAGACAGACCGAGCCCTGGATCTATTCCGGAATTCATTTCTTCCGACTCAGACCTGACATGGCTCCTCAAGGAAATGGCAAGGGTCAGCAGCCACCCCAACCAGAAGGACAGTTGCCAGATCAGAATCAAGTCAATGCACAACTGTTGTCATCTATCCAGGCAATCCAACAACAGCTGACAGAGCAAGCCCTAGCACAGACAGCTTTTCAGGATATGTTGAATGGTGTGATGAACAGAGCCGAGGGAGGAGGAGGTAGAAGAGGAGGTGGAGGTGGAGGTGATGGCGAAGAGCCAGAAATACCGCCACCCAAACCTACACTGAAGGAGACGTATAATCCTGGAGACAGCCATGTGACCGAGTGGATCCTCATTCCACCGGTGCACGCTCACTTTGAGCTGAAACCACAGTTCCTTGCTCTTCTTCCAGCTTTCCATGGAAACACCAGTGAAGAATCGTACATCCACCTGCAGCAGTTCTCACGCATCTGTCGTACTACTCACTACCCTAATGTCCCTTTAGACATTGTCAAAATGATGGCATTCCCCTTCAGCTTACAGGACAAGGCCCTCTATTGGGTCAACCATCTGGGGAAGGTTGTAACAACCTGGGAGGAACTGAAGTCAGCTTTCCTGCATAAGTTTTATCCTCTCGATCGGCTCAACCAGATGCGAGCCCGAATCAGCAACTTCTCCCAAGGAGCCCATGAGTCCATACATGAAGCATGGGAGAGGTTCACTGATCTGCAAGAGAAATGTCCCCATCATGAGATCCCGAAGACCAATTTGGTCCAACACTTCTTTGGGGGACTGAACATCGAGAGCCAAAGGCTCGTTGACGCAACATTTGGGGGTTCACACTTCAACAAGGATGAAGACGTGGTCTGGCAGATATTCGAAGAAATGGCCGAAGGAGAGGGCGTCCTCTCTTCATCCATAGATACCAGAAGCAGCCCCAGATTCTCCAGAAACAAGTACACATGGCAGCGTCCCGCGAGGCAGAGAGAGATGAGAGCTCCAACCTCAGTATCATCGGGGGCCATCTCTCGAAGATTGATATCATTGAGAAGCGATCACAGGACCTTAAAAACTTGTTGTGATCAAGAAGAGGACCCAAAATCTGGACAAGCTCGATCAGATCACCAAGCAGCTAGAACTGTTGGTGGGCACAATCAACACTATTCAGTTGGCAGCACCATCAGACGCTTCAGCTGAGAGGAAGGACGAGCATCCACTGCCACATCAGCCTCAGCCGAGCCAGCAGCCACCGGCAGTCCAGCACGTGTACTACATGCAGGCGCCCGACTAGGGCAGCCACAGCAGCATATGGTTGTGTACCAACCAGAGTTTGTATCAGGATCAGATCCAGTCTTCCCACCACCACCCCTGATTCAGGAAGTGAACGGGGTATGGAGTAACGAAGCATGGCCGACCCGTCCTATGGGACAACCTCAGGGTTAGCTACCAGTCAACCGGCAATACCACCAACCTCAGGGTGGTCGTTTTGGGCAATCCTCACAGCCGCCGCAACAATATCATCAGCCTCCCCTGTATGCAAATCAATGGAGGCAGAATCAACAATATCATCATCCGCAATACCTCCATCCACAACCTTTTCATCAGTATACGACTGCTCCACCTCAACAGTACCAGCAATATCCTCCTCCCTCTTATCAGCAGCTTCAACTTCCTGCACCACCCCAGCACCATCAACAACAACCTCAGCACCCACACATGCAACAACAGCGTGGTCTGCACGCTGAATCCACTGAGGTAACTCCTGTGAACCCGACCATGGATTGCTTGGCCCAACTCATCAAAGGGCTGGCAGATATGACCAAGAGGCTCGATGACCTGACCGCTACCAAAACCACTATTCCAGCTCAGGTCGAGGCCAACCCCAATAACTTTAAGAAGAAGGAGCAGGTAGAATGTGATGTCCTGTCTGTGTTTGTAGAGTCAGAAAATGATATTATTATTTGTTCTAATGATGTCACTCTCTGGAGCGGTAGGGCCTTGCCTCCACCTGCCATCAAGATTGGGGCGAATAAAGAAACAGGTGGATCGGCATCTTCTACATCAGCCGAACCAGCTACAGGGGCGGGTGAGGAGAAAGAAGAAGGAGAAGTCATTCCAGCCGTCGTGCAGTATCAGCATCCTCAGCCAAAAATACAAAAAAAATCAGCAAAATCAAAAACAACAAAAAGAAGCTTACATGCGAAGCAAAGCCACGCCAGCCTCGGAGGAGCCGCCAGCAGCAGCCGATCCCTCGCCAGCTGACGGAGCAGTCGCTCTACTTTTTGCTCGCCCATCAGCACCAGCATGTCAGGATCCAGTTTGTACTCCTTTTTGTAGTCCGAATGTACAACAATGTGTGGGCGATAATTCTGATATAAACAAGAACTCTATTTTGCTTTCCAATGATGTAAATATTCCTTTTCCTAATGCAATTGAAAAATCCAAAAAAATTGCAAAAAGAAAAAGTGCATTGTCTGATCCTGGAGTTGTGGAAATAATAGACAACTTAATTGTTGAGATTCCCTTACTGAAGGCCGTGGAGTACATGCCAACTGTTAAGAAAGGTCTGAAAGAGGTATGTATCAGCAAGCGTCGCCCATCAAGAAAGAACAAATGCTAGCAAGTTGAGAAGCACGTCCTCACCTTGACCACGGTAGCAGCCATCAGTAACCTCCCACAGAAAAAGCAGGACAAGGGAGCACCTCTTATCAGTTGTGAAATTTTCGATCAGGTCTTTGAGCGCACTCTCCTTGACAGCGGATCTTCCATCAACCTTTTGCCGACATCAATAACGCAAGAATTTGGGCTGGGTCCGCTCAAGCAGACACGAATGATCCTTCAGTTCGCTGACCGATCCATCAAGCGACCCAGAGGTTTGTTGGAAGACGTTGTACTGAAGGTGCGGGAGATGCAATTCCCTGTTGATTTTGTAGTCCTTGATATGGACTCACCCGCACCCTTACTCCAGACCCCTATCATCCTCGGGCGACCATTCTTACATACATCAGGTGCTGTGGTTGATTACGGGTCCGACAAGATCACTTTCAGCTCAAACAATACGCAGATCACTATAGACATGATCAGAGAGCCAAACACCACGACTGATGAGGGCCATGCAGTATCAGAAGAGGACTGTGACTTTATTGCAGAAATCAGAGACTCATCACTGTCGTTGAATGATTCATGGACCCAAGAAATCCTAACTCTCGAGGAGGACTTGGAAAGCACAGTTGACCTATGCTTCGATGATTCTTGGGAGACAGATTCGCTGATGCTGGAACAATTAGGTGAATTCAAGAATTCACTCCAGACCGAACACAATGAGCCTAGTGCAGAACCGTTCAGCACCTCACCAGGATCTCAACAGAATGCTGAGGATGGTAGCTCCATCAAAGAAGTACATCCTACCACCAGTATAATGTCTGAAGTGACCAACAAGTTGGACAGATCAAAACCAGAGATCAAGCCACTTCATGCAGGCCTGAAGTATGCTTTCCTTGTGGGTGAAGAACACATGTATCCGGTCATCATCATCAGCAGGCTGAACTCGGATCAGGAATCTTGTCTTCTCGAGGTTCTAGAAAAGAACCGCAAGGCACTTGGTTGGTGCGTATCAGATCTCCGTGGGATAAATCCAGCATTGTGTTCACATCACATTTATCTGGAAGAAGATGCTAAGCCGTCCTGCGAATTCCAAAGAAGGCTGAATCCAAACCTCCAGGACGTCGTCATGAAAGAAATAATGAAATGGTGCGACGCATGCTTCATCTATCCCATCTCCGATTCAAAATGGGTAAGCCCACTGCATGTAGTTCCAAAGAAATCCGGGCTTACCGTGGTTACCAATGACAAAGGAGAGGAAATATCCACTCGGGTACCAACATCCTGGCGGGTGTGTGTTGACTACCGTCATCTTAATGCAGCAACTAAGAAGGACCACTTCCCCTTGCCATTCATTGATCAAGTTCTGGAAAGACAAGCAGGCAAGGAGTTCTTCTGCTTTTTGGATGGGTATTCTGAGTACAACCAGGTGTCAATCGCTCCCGAAGATCAAGAGAAGACTACCTTCACTTTCCCGTTCGACACCTATGCCTTCAAGAGAATGCCCTTTGGATTATGTAATGCACCTGCAACATTCCAAAGATGCATGCTAGCAGTTTTTGCCGAGATGGTAGGCAGTTTTCTCGAGGTGTTCATGGACGACTTCCCTGTCTATGGTGATAGCTTTGATTCTTGTCTTGGGCACCTAGACAGAGTGCTTCAGAAATGTCGTGAAGTGAATTTGGTACTCTCATGGGAAAAGAGCCACTTCATGGTCACCGAAGGCATTGTACTGGGTCACGTTGTTTCCAAATGTGGTATGGAAGTCGACCTAGCAAAGATGGCTGTTATCACCAATTTAGAGCCACCTCAGTCAGTGAAGAATGTCAGGTCATTCCTGGGGCATGTGGGATTTTACAGACGATTCATCAAGGACATTAGCCGCATCGCCCGACCTTTGACAGAACTTCTATGCAAGGAAACTGAGTTCAATGTAGATCAACAAGTTCTCCTTGCTTTCAATCAGCTGAAGGAGCTTACCACTCAAGCTCCAGTCCTACAACTGCTAGATTGGTCTCTTCCCTTTGAGATCATGACTGATGCGTCAGACTTTGCAATCAGGGCTGTTCTTGGACAGAGGAAAGAAAAGGCACCCTATGCCATTCACTACGCCAGCAAAACATTAGATGAGACGTAAAGAAATTACACTGTGACAGAGAAAGAGTTGCTGGCCGTGGTTTTCGCCCTCGAGAAGTTCAGATCCTATTTGTTTGGATCAAAAGTCACTATTTTTACAGATCACTCTGCTATTCGGTTCAGAAGGATGCCAAGCCGAGACTGATTCGATGGATCCTTCTCCTCCAGGAATTTGACTTGGAAATTAAGGACAAGCATGGAGTTCAGAATGTGGTAGCAGACCATCTCTCCAGAATTGAGCAGCATGACCCTCCCCTGAACAGTGCACTTATCACAGAAACCTTTCCAGGCAAATCAATCTTAGCAGTGGATTCTCTTCCTTGGTATGCTGATATAGTCAATTACCTTGCCTCAGGGTTAATACCATCGGATTGGACGAAGAATCAAAAGAATAAATTCATGTTGACCATCCATTTCTATTAATGGGAAGATTCTCTTTTATTCAGGGAAGGAGCGGATTGCATTTGGCGCAGGTGCATCCTTCAGGAGGAGCATTATAGTGTCCTCGAGCATTGTCACTCGCTCGAAATCTGGTGGACATCACTTTGGAGACCGTACGGCAGCCAAAGTACTTCAGTGTGGATTCTGGTGGCCCACACTATTCAAGGATGCAATAGAATTTGTCAAACGATGCATTGACTATCAGAGATTGAAGGGTACACTCACTGCCAAAAATTCGATGCCTCTGAAAATCATTCAGATAGCAGATGTTTTCGATGCATGGGGCATTTACTTCATGGGACCTTTCCCTAACAGTCAAGGTTTTGAGCACATCCTTCTTGCCGTCGATTACGTGAGTCGTTGGGTTGAAGCTATTCCCGCTCGAGCCGCTGATAGTCGGACAGTGTGCCGATTCTTGAAAGATATCATCATTGCGCGGTTTGGGATTCCGAAGATTCTCATATCAGATGGGGTAGCCATTTCATTAACAAAGAGGTCAAGAAACTAACGAAGGAGTATGGCATCGACCATCGTGTCGCATCTCCTTACCATCCTCAGACCAATGGTATGGCTGAATTATCGAATAGAGAAATTAAGACAATCTTGCAGAAACTTGTACGGCCGGACAGAAAGAACTGGTCTCTACTCTTGGACTCAGTTCTCTGGGCTTACAGAACCGCCTACAAGTCTCCCTTGGGCATGTCACCCTATCGTCTTGTATATGGGAAGCCGTGCCATTTGACCATCGAATTAATTCACAAGTCTTTATGGGCAATTAACATGTGCAATTTGGACTCACGAAAAAGTGGTCAGAAAAGAAAGGATGATCTGAACAGCCTCTTGGAGTTCCGAAACTATGCATATGATAACACATTAATGTACAAGGAGAAGGTGAAATGCTGGCATGACCGGCACATCAGACAAAAGACCTTTGAAGTTGGACAGAAAGTGTGGTTATTTGATGCAAAGTTGCGGATCTTCCCAGGCAAATTAAAGAGTAAGTGGACAGGTCCATTCCGAGTTTGTGAAGTGAGTAACAATGGAAGTATTGCCATATCAGAATTGTCTCCTAACACACAATCATTCGTCGTCTACGGTCAACTCCTGAAACCTTACTTCGAGCCTGATACATTCTTGGTCGTTGTCGACTCCATTCAGCTCGCGCACCATGAAGACATATCCACAACAGTGACAGCATCCGAAGATTCAGACGTTGCACCTCAAAAACTGTTTATCTGATTTTCTTCTTTTCTTCTTTTTCTCTTATATCTTCTTTTTGTACCAAAAGGTGCTGCCCTTTTTGTCAGTCTCCTATACTTAGGACGCGCTTGCACCAAGAGTTCTTTTATTCTTTGATCCTCTCCATTGTCTCCTCTTCTTGTCTATACTTCGGAGTATCTTACCCTAAGTATAGGGGGAGACAATCTGAGTACGATATGTTTATTCCCACCCTTGACCCTCCCTGCTTTGTGTACAGTCTGCTATACTTAGGATTACTTTATCCTAAGTATAGGGGGGACGGTCAACTTCTCATTCATTCATTTCTTATTCTTATATTCTTTAGACTTGTCTATACTCAGTACGAGTTCTGTCTTCTCTTTTCTCTTCGATCTATGAGGACATAGCTCAAGCTAAGTATAGGGGGTCATATATACCATGTATATACTATAAGCCATAACTCATACTGTAAATAAAAGACTAACTCAAGTTAAAAAGTAATGTTAAAAGTATTTCTATTACAAGAATAAAAGATGATTGTGAGCTCCTCAGATTCTTTTTGTCCATACTGATTAATAAATCAGGAAAAACGCTTTGTGCAAAATGTTCTCCTTATGAAATCTTTTGAAAATTACGTGAAATATTGTGTACAGAGTATTCAATCTTTGTAAATAGTTTTGTTTGCAAAAATTTATTTTCTTTGAGTGGAATAAAAATGTTTGAAAAATGATTTGCAAATGGTTGAAAAATTTGTTGTAAAATTAATTGTGAAAGATCTATCTATACTGTTCAGAAAACCTTTGCAAAATCATTTCCAAATGCGTGTACATGTTCGTAAAAATATTTTGGACTATAGTCCTCAAATTCTTTTGAAAATAATTCTTAAAGTCTGAGGAGTCTGCACAAAAATCTCTCATACAAAAATAAGCAATAATTCCAAATAAAACTTGTAAGAGCCTAAACCAAGTTATACATAAATTCTAATTTTTCTTTGTATATACTGATTAATAAATCAGGTTAAATACCTTTACAGTATGATTTGAAAAATAGTGTGAACTGTTTAGAGAACTTGCTGTGAAATGTTTTCAACTTGTGTAAAATTGTTTTGTTTGAAAAATTTTCTTCTTCATGTGAAACAAAGGATTCGGAAACCTATGTGCAAATGTTTTGAAAAATGTTTGTAAAAACTATTGTGGAAAATGTATATACATAGTGTGACAAAATCTGTGCACAATAGTTTTCAAATGGTTGTAAAAGCCTGCAAAAATTATCGTGTACTATAGTTTTGAAAATATTTTCAAATAAAAAAATAATAAATAACAAAAATTAAAAATAAAACTAAGAAATAACTAAATAAAAATGGGCAGATTTGTGAAGCCTTTAAATAAAAAGTCCTTGTTAATTGTATACATATATGTACTTGTAAGTTGTAACAAACAGGATAACACTTGTAAATTCTTTAAAGATCTTTAACCTTGTAAAATAAAGCAGTACGTCCGTGTAAATAGTTGTACATACTTTTTGTGTGCTTAAATTATTTTTTATTTGCAAAAATTCTTTGTGTAAAAAGATTCTTTGATTCTTAAATTCATTGTGAAAAATTGCATCATTCATTGTGCATAGCATGTATCATTCATATTCTTTTTGAGTGAGCTTGATGATTGAACCTGTCCAATAAAGTCTAAAATTGGAGCTTGGTTGGACCTTACCGCACCTAACTGCACTGGAACCGAATGGGAACTAGGTTTAAGGTACTTCAGGTCTATTCAGACTTAATTCTTTGAGAAATCAAGGCTGGGTTCAAGTCACCTCAACTGACTAACCAGAACTTTTCGAGACACACGCATGACTCTTGTCGACCGTGACCTAACTTGGACACTTGCACCTTTCACTTGGCTCAACTCAGTTGGAGTGGTGAGGGGGTTGGATTTGCCAGTCTGAGACACACACGAGTGGAAACATTCGTCCTCGTCTAGGGAGGGAAGTGCACCCCAACCTGGTCCAGTTTCAATGAAGTCGGATGACAGGAGAGTGTGGGTTGCGATAAAGCTTCAAAAGAGGGATAGTCTTCTGGCTCAAGAGAAAAAAGTCCTTATGTAAATGCTGTTGTGAATAGTATTCCGAAAAAAAATGGACATGCTTGAAAATAAAAATAAAAGTGCCTGCCAAAGCATGTATGTATGTTGTACAGAAAATAAGCAAGCTTGAGCGTCAAAGTTATACCATGTGAGCCTGCAGCTGGATGACTTAACTACACTGGTCTTGCATCCCAGGATAGGTAGCTACACTGGCTACCGTCCATTCTTTTCCCCTCCTCCTCCTCTTGAGTTGGATGCCACTTGAACTTAGAGGGGAATATCCCGCTCCTCGACGGTAGAGGGATGGATTGGGGAATCATTGGGTTGTCATTCTGGAGAAGTCAGTTCCTTTGTCATTTCAGTTGGGGAGAGCCACTACCACTTACACTGTACAAGTCAGCTTCATAGTCATAAGGGTTTGCGTATGGCGTAGGCCAGTTCTGACCAGGCTATTGAGGTGGGTTGAACCGAGTTCTGTGACTCTCGAAGGCTGTTGTGTTTTAAAGCTGGTTCCCGATAAGGTTCTACATACATCCACACCCAAGGTCTGACAGAAGCTCCAAATTCTGATTTTGTAAGGACATATATTGCACTGAAAGCAACCCTATTCACTCTATCCTTTTTCAATTCTTTTTTTCTTTTCTTCTAATTCTTTATTCTTTTTGTACTTATTGCATAAGTATTTGCTAGGAACTAGCAAAGGCAAGTATAGAGGGGGGGGTGATGAATCTCCATTGCATCACCATTATTCTATCATTTTGGCCTTGAAAACCCTACCTAATGCATGTAAATAGCATCAATTTGTCTATAATAGCATTCATTAATTACTGTATTTATTGCACATAAAATAAGGTCTTAATGCCAAAATTATAGAATAAAGAGAAGAAAAGAAAAAGGAATAAAATATTACAAATATTTTATGACCCGAACCCCGAGACCAAATCCAGAATGGAATTGGTCGACAAGGAATAAAGTAGGGGGAGATAAGGGCCAATAATACAATAAATGCCTCATCTATTTATTCATTCATTTATGCATTTTGACACCTATTTTGTATATACATATTTATTCATTAATAAAAATATTTTGTACATGAAAGTTGTAGATAATAATGTAAAATACAAAATTGAATTTGTACAAAATACAAAATTGAGTTTGTACAAAAATGATACATAGTGTACATTTTATACACAGAATAAAAAGCCAGAATCTCAATTTCACAGACCCATATCTTGCAAATACAAACTCAAACTCCATCAAATTCACCTTTAATTATATATAGCTTTTCAATAACTATTTAATAAAATTGGTTTCATAATTTTTGGAGTTCATCTGTGAAAGTTAGGGTTTTGACCCTCATTGTATAGCTTGCCCGATTAAAATATTCATTATATTCCTTATTCCTTATTTTTATAAATTTATATTTTTAGAATTTTTGTAAATAGCACACATAATGCATATACATATTGAAATTAGAATAAAACCAAAAAGAATTTGTAAAATAAAATAAGCCTTTGCAATATATAGGCAAAATACCTATGTTATGTATGTATATAAATAAAAGGGGGAATACATTCTTTAATTATTTTATTCTTTCATATTTTTATAATAATGTCAATATTACATATAATTTATTAAAAATATAAATCCAAAATAAAAACAAATAAAATTCATTAAATAAATAAAATGTATATAGAATACAGGTAAAATACCTATAAGGATACCTACATAATATATATATATATATCCATTTATTTAAATATGTACATAAACTCATAAAAATTAAATAAAAATATATTTACACTCACAAAAATAAGTTATACATTTATAAAATAAGAAAATAAAATAATAAAATAAAAATATACAAAATAAAAAGAAAATACATGTAAATATACCTATAAATACATCATTAAAATAAACCCCTAATAAAATACATCAAAAAAATAAATAAAAATCATAAATAAATACTACATTAATTAATAAACATTTTCTATTTTATAAGTGAAAATAAATAAAGTCATTTATTATATTTAAAAAATCGGTCAAAATAAGGCTGAGGTGGACCAATCAGGTTTCGTTGACTGCCCGGTCAACTCCTCTGCCCCCAGCCGCCTGGTGTCAGAGGTTGTTTCGGCCCGTCTTCTCTGACTTTCCACTTCTGATCCTTTGACTCCCAGGCGTAGATTCCTTCATGAAAAAGCTCGATCTACGTTCCAATCTTCACGCCAGCATCTTAGATCCATCATCTGACCAATTGATTCTTTGTGGCACCCCAGTCAATAAGGGTGCATCACCATGGATATAAATAAAACCCTCGACCTCCTCCTCCATTTTGGTCTCCCTTCGGTCGCCTTCCACCCTTGTTTCCAGTCTCTAGAGGATCCTCGTGACAGGGGGGTTCTCTTGTAAGCTTCAGCCGGTCGGAGGAGTTGAAGGAAGCACCCACGGCCGCCGCTCGCCGGAGGTCCTGCTCCCTGGTCTACCACCAGGTATAAGAGCTGATTTATCTCGTTTTGTAGCTTAGTTTTCGTTTTTAGTCTTTAATCCAGTAGTTAGAGTAATCAGTAGGACCGTAGGTGCTCAATTAGGCCCAGATCGAAGTTTGTCAGAGTTCAGCTCCGGCGAACCTCTCTACCCTGATCTACGCACGATCCGACCCTCGCTTCACCTCCACTTCATTCCCCTACACGTTCTACGCTTAACCCACGTATCAGATCAACCAGAGCTTCTCCAGCTCTGCGATTTGAGGTCCAACTCCTCCGCTTCGCCGGACCTCGCCACCCACGTTCATCTTCCACTTTTGACGCTTTAACCCCTGGTCGAGGAAGACCCCCTCGAGACCCTCATGCTTTTGGTGCAGGTTAGAAGCTTAACGGAGCCCCCTGGGGCTCGATTCGATCACCTGCAAGGTTCCAGGACCCCCATGCTTCCTCGAGCTCGCTGGACCAATCTAGGGGGTCCTGGACCTTCTGGAGTACCTCGGACGCTGCAGACCACCTCGCCGGACGTATGGAGCCCATCGCCATCACCAAAGACCGTCTGGAGGAGGAGAAATCAAGGATCGAAGCCTGAGAAGCCAACAGTTCTTCCCTATTCTTCGCGAAGAGTAGCTACCGTCGGATGGAGGAGGTGGCCCCAGTCTTATCTTGGTCGTCCGTTCACAGATTGCTTCGGCCGTTCGATTGAAGCTCAGATGCAATCCCCAGCGTCAAACAACGAACCGGTATCGAGCTTCGAGAGCCCGCCACGTGGATAAGTGGCGCGCGGATCACCGTCCATCAGCGCGCATATGGGGGTAATTTACACTGAGCCCCCTCGTATTTTTTGTATTTAATTTTTAATTCTGTAAATAAATTATTACGTTGTAAAATAATTGTAAATTTTGCAAAAGGGCCCTCACATTTCTCGTTATTACATTTTGGTCCTTCCGCGCCTCACGTGTAGTCTCACGTGAGGCACGTGAAAATTGCATTGATCCCTTGACGACTTTTTGTAATTATTAAATAGTTCAAAAACATTAAATAAATGTTTATTTCAGTTGGTGTATTTGCACTGTGCCCCTGGATTTATTTTTAATTGCAATTATGCCCCTGTCAGGCTGAATTATTTTTACTTGCTTCATGTATTTATTAAAAATGCCTAGCTAGCTTCTAAAAATTCATAAAAATTAGGGTAAATGCCTTGTAGCTTGTAGATGCACGGTGTATTTTTGTTTGGCATTGTTGACATTTTATCCATTTATTAAAAATGAAAAAGGATCTATTTTTGTACTATTTAAATGAGAAAATACAAAAAAAATATAAAATGTTTTTGAAAAATTACAAAAACAAATTATATATGATATATATATATATTTATTTATTGTGTCCAGAAAGTGAAAAACCCTAAAAACAGGAAAAAGAAAAATAAAAAATTAGAAAACTCCAAAATTAAACAAAAATTATAGAAATGCAATAAAAATTCCAAAAATATATTTTCTTATGCTATAATTACCTATATATTATTATTTGTATATTAAAATTAATTTGGGAAATATTGAGGCTTATCCTATATTTTTAAAACCCAAATGATGTTCGGCCTAGTTAATTAGTCCCATATTAGGGGCATTTTTTGGATTTAAAAATACACAAAAATTAGTAAAATTCCAGAAAAATAACCAAAAAATTAGAAAAATAGAAAAAACCTAAAATATTATATTTATTATATATTGAGTATATATATATGTATGTATCCATATATTATATCTTCTCTCTTTCTTCTTTTATATATCTCTATATATAAATATATCTATATTATATAATTAATACATGTAAAAAGAAAACAAAAAATTATAAAACATAAAAACAAAATAAAAATTATAAAAACAAAAATAAAATAAAAAAATATAAAACCCCCAAAACTCACAAAAATAGGATTCATTCAAGGATGACCTGGATGTACATGAACACCGTAGGCTACCCAATTTTTATTGCTCTCTGTGGTTCGACCTCTATATGCTTATACACTATGCATTTTATGGTAGAGTTAATAAATGTTAATTCACAGTTTTGGGACTTAATTGGCTTATTCTTCAATGTGGGTTAATTTCTGATCAACCGAGGATTTTGAGTGTTCAATTCAGCGACTAGATCTCTCGCCTTGTGAGACTTCTGGACCCTCGATTTTCCCTAGTTATCAGCATTTATGACACATCAGCCTTTAGGTTCCATACTCCTATCATCCAGTCTAATTCACATCCAAGTCAAGACCATCCTCTCAATCGCATACTACAGCTACCTTGAAATGATAGAACCATGTGTGTGAAATTGTTTAGCTTTCCCCAGACAAAAAGCATTGAACCACCAAGTTGTATGCTCTTCTAATAACTCATCCTCGTGGAGTCAGATATTTCCTTCTAAGGTCAGGTGCTTCAGATTTTACAACTGAATGAAGTAAGAAGGTAGAAGAATGGGAAGAGAAGCGGTAATGGACCCGTGTAGTCTTCTTTCCCTTGTGAAGTTGGTCAGTGTAACATGATCTTCACCAAGAAGAATGCTTTTTCTGAAGCTCGTATTTGTGAAATTTTTGGTTGAAGGCTTCTTTGAATATCTTCTTTGACTTTGCATAGCTTCTGCATTCTTATTTGTGCCCCAGTGGATATATCATCTTTTGTTCCACCCATTATTTTGGGGTATTAGAAAAAGATGCGCCAGTAGATCATCCTTCATCCAAAGCATTATTTCATTCCATCTCCAGTCCTTAGATATCATTGTTATCAGGAGAAGTCGGCAAGAGTATCGGTGTTGGCAATTCCCAAGAATGGTTCCTGAGCCACCCTTGACGAAGCGGCCTCGCATCGTCCTGACTTAGACCCCAAGATTTTTCAATAGAATGTCTAGGTTGAGCTAGGTGTTACGTTCGAGGTTTCCAGTCAAGTCATTGTCTCAAGAGTCATACGGATGATATGAAGGGTTCTATTTAGGCACATTGAACTGGCTCATGAACATAGTTTTATGGAATCTAAAGAATTAAGTCAAAGTGATATGAAGTATCTCCAATTCCGGTCCTCGAATGGTTCTTCTGAAATTACGTGTATTAAGGTGTTCCTAAAGCTCCAATGTTCAAACTTTACTTGGACTTGTTCAGTTGCCTAAATTATTCCGAAAACAACCATGCTCTACACAGTGCAAAAGTGTTTTTGTGACGACATTTTCAACTTTTATGGATTTTTGAAAAAGATGATGCATATGCATTTTTTTCAAAAAGATTTTGCAAATGTTTTTGGTATTTTTAGTCTTGCAAATGTTTTTATGATTTCTGAAAACAAAAGTTTTTGGACAAAAACTTGGTACAAATATTCACACGGGGTGCATCTTATACTCACAATAATAAGGGTCCCTTAAGAATTTACAAGGGGTGAGTGATCATTTTTATAGATATTTATATATGTTTGCTAAAGAATTTGATAGTGATGTATATTCCTCAAATTATTTGAAAATGATTTTACCACAAGTTTTTGGAAAACTATTATTCAAAATAATCTTTGCAACCTTATTTTTACAAACATCTATATACATTTGAAAATTGTTTTGCTAAAGTTTTTCAAACAGTGTATATAGATTTTTCGAAGTATTTTTGCAACCATTTTACAAACATTTATAAATCATTTTCAAACATTTTTGTTTCACGTAAATAAAATAACTTTTACAAAAACATATTTTACAAAGGTTGAAAACATTTTGCAAAATATTTTTTAATTGGATTTCAAACTATTTTCCAAACATTTTTCAAAGCTTTTTTACCTAATTTATTAATCAGTATGTACAGAAATACCAAGGAACAATAGACGCCATTTTTATTAATTAATTAAATGGATTTGTATACAGATATTTACAGTGTTTTAGCCATATTTATTGAAGCTATACAAGTACGAGTTATGGCTAAAATATATACAAAGTATGTATTGACCTCCATATACTTAGCTTGAGCTATGCCCTCATAGATCGAAGAGAAAGGAAGACATAACTTGTAATACGTATAGAGAAGTCTATATTACAACGACTAAAGAATCAGAAGTCGATCATCCCCTATACTTAGGATCAATTAATCCTAAGTACAACAGTCCGTATACCAATGCAGGGAGGGTCAAGGGCGAGAAACGAATAAATAACTCAACGGCTCGGCCCGTCCCCCCATACACTTAGGATAAAATATCCCTGAGTATAGAAACAATGTCAAAAGTTGAGGAAACATGCGGGGGATCAAAGAATGAGCAACCAGATGTATTCACCCTCCATATATTTAGGATGAAGCATATCCTAATTATAGCATTGATGTATGGGACGAATACGACTTTTCAGAAGAATCAAATAATAGAAAGGGAAAAGAAGAAAAGAAGAAAATGATTAACTATTCAAAAATATTTTTGGTGGCCTCGTCTGCGTGAATGGATGCTGTTGATTGTGAATTTATCATCGTAAACCACTTGAATTGAATCGACCACGGGAAGAAACGTGTCATGTTCGAGATACGACTTCAATAGTTATCTGTTGATCACAAATGGTTGTGCGTCAGCTGACAGTTCGAATATGATGATACTTCCATTGTCAAGAACTTGTTTCACTTCGAATGTCCCTGTCCACTTGCTTTTCAATTTCCCTGGGGATAGTTCGAGCTTTGCATCAAACAACCAAACCTTCTGTCCTGGCTCGAAGGTCTTGCGGCGGATGTGTCTGTCATGCCACTTCTTGAACTTTTCCTTGTACATAAGTCTGTTGTTGTATACATACTCATGGAATTCAAGAAGCTGATTCAGATCCACCTTTCTGTTCTTTACTCCCTTATTGGAATCCAAATTACATATATTGATTGCCCGTAATGATTTGTGAATATGATCCACAGCCAAATGCCATGGCTTGCTGTATACTATACGGTAGGGAGACATTCCTAACGACGACTTATACGCGGTCCGATAGGCCCATAGCACTGAGTCTAGCAATTGCGACCAATTCTTCCTATCGTGGCATACGAGTTTCTGCAATATTGTCTTTATCTTCTTATTTGAACATCCGGCTATGTCGTTAGATTGTGGGTGGTATGGAGAGGTGACACGATGTTCAATGTAAAATTCTTGTGTCAGTTTCTTCACCTCCCTGTTGACAAAGTGTCTACCCCCATCAGATATCAGAATTTTGGGGATCCCAAACCTTACAATGATGTGATCCTTGAGTAACTGGCAGATGGTACGACTGTTGGCAGCTCGGGCTGGGATGGCCTCCACCCAACGACTTATATAGTCGACATCGAGTAGAATATACTCAAAACCCTAAGTGATAGGGGACATGCCCATGAAATCAATGCCCCAAGCATCAAATACATCAGTAATTTGAATGTACTTCAGAGGCATCGTGTCTCTCATTTCGATGGTGCTTCCCAGTCTCTGACAGTCAGTGTAATGCTTGACAAAATCATCTGCGTCTTTGAATAGAAGTTGGCCACCACAAGCTGCATTGTAGGACTTTTGTTGTCGTTCTTCTGCCAGAATGGTGTTCTCCAGATTCGTTGGAGTGACAATACTCGAGGACACTGTGGATGTCCTCCTGAGGAATGCATCTTCTCCAGATTCAATCAACTCCCTCTCGAAAGAGATACGGATCCTCCCACTGGTAAAAATGGATATCGGACAAGAACTTGTCTCTTTTCAGCTTAGGCCAATCTTGTGGACTTTTCTTGGATACAAGATAGTTCACAATATCGGCGAACCAAGGGAGTGCAGTCACTGATAGGATGGCTTCATTTAGAAAATTTTCAGTGATCGGTAGTAGGCTTTGTGTAGGAGTGTTCTAAGTTTGGCAGTCTTGACAAGTGATCGGCCACCACATTTTTTACTCAGGTTTATCACGAATTTCAAGATCAAATTCCCGGAGTAGAAGGATCCATCTGATTAATCGTGGTTTGGCATCCTTCTTGGATTGGAGATACCTGATGGCCGAGTGGTATATATACACAATGACCTAGGATCCAAGCAAATGGGATCTGAATTTTCCAGGGCGAATATTACTACTAGCAGATCTTTTTCAGTGACAGTGTGGTTTCTTCGTGCTTCATCTAGAGTTCTGTTGGCATAGTGAATAACGAATGGAATATGATCTCTCATATGTCCTAAAATTGCCCCAATGACATAATCAAAAGTGTCTGTCATGATATCAAATGGTAGAGACCAATCTAACGGTTAAAGGACAAGGGCTTAAGTGATTATTTCTTTCAACTGTGTAAAGGCCTGGAGGACTCTGTCATCGACAATAAAATCAGCCTCCTTGCTTAAGAGCTCGGTCAGGGGGTCGGGCAATTTTACCGAAATCCTTGATGAATCGTCGGTAGAAGCCGACGTGCCCTAAAAATGACCTGACCTGTTTCAAATTGGTAGGTGACTCTAATTTTGAAATCACTTCCACCTTCGAAGGGTCAACCTCCATGCCACATTTTGAGATGACATGGCCGATCACAATACCTTCGGTCACCACAAAATGGCTCTTTTCCCAAGAGAGCACAAGGTTCACTTCACAACATCTTTTCAGAACTCGGTCTAGATAAGATAAGCACTAAGCTGTCTCCGTATGAGAAATCGTCCATGAAGACCTCAAGAAAACTTCCAACCATATATGCAAACACTGCTAACATGCATCACTGGAATGTCACTGGAGCGTTACACAACCCGAACGACATTCTCCGGAAGGCATATGTCCCAAACGGACAGGTGAAGGTAGTCTTCTCCTAATCTTCAGAAGCAATGGCGACTTGATTGTAACCAGAGTATCCATCTAAGAAATAGAAGTATTCCTTCGCGTCCAGCCTTTCGATTATCTGGTCGATGAAGGGGAGTGGAAAATGATCAATCTTGATCGTTGAATTAAGACATCCGTAATCCACACAGATGCGCCATGATGTTGGAACTCTGGTTGCGATCTCCTCTCCTTTTTCATTCTTGATCATGGTGATCCCTGACTTCTTGGGCACAACGTGCAATGGACTCACCTATTTTGAGCCGGGGATGGGATAAATGAATCTCGCATCGCACCATTTCATTATCTCATTCATCACTACCTCTCGCATGTTTGGATTTAATCTACGATGAAACTCACGAGAGGGTTTGCTATCTTCTTCTATGTATATGTGATGCGAGCATAGGGAAGGATTTATCCCATGGAGATTAGAAATTTTCCAGCCTATGGCCTTGCGGTTTTTTTCTAGAACCTTAAGCAGATGAGATTCTTGTTCCACGGTTAACTGTGAATTAATGATTATAGAGAACATGTTTGGTGCACCCGCAAGGAAGGCACACTTGATGTTTCTGGAAGTGGTTTGAGCTCAGGTAGGAACTAGTTTTGCTCAATGGTGACTTCTGCTACTGTGCAGGGCAATGGTGTTGGATCTATCATCGGTTGTGTGTCCACCATTGACATTATAGGCTATAAGTGCAGTGCTGCACAGAATTCCCCGATGATAGAAAATTGTTCATAGAAATCTGCAATGATATCCTCTTGCTCTGGTAAGGTCAGGTGGCCATGAATATACTCATTAGGCAAGTCGACAATAATCTCACCTTTAAGGATGTCTGGGAACCTGACTGTACTGTCAAGGACTGCCTCTGTAGAGAGGAATGCATGGGTCTCGTTATCATCCATGAATAGATTTGTATCGTGGATTTCGGCTAAAAAGTCTCAGTCTTTTGTTCGCTACTCTGCAGGCTCGCTCTCATCTGATGCAGATGTTGAAGGTTTGGGCATTTGGACTATCTCAATCGGCACCTTATCACTATAACGGAATGTAATCTGACCGATGACAAAGTTTACCACTGCATCAACTGCTCGAAGGAACGCCCGTACAAGGATAATTTGGGTATGCAGAAGAGGAGCTGAAGTGTCCATGTCCAGGACTATGAAATCTATAGGGAACTGCATTAACTGAATGGTGACGACGACATCTTCCAAAATTCCTCAGGGCCACTTAGTAGATGTGTCTGCAAACTGCAGAATCATTCTTGTGGATTTTAGCGGTCCCAACCCAAATTCCTTGAGCAGTGATGTAGGCATTAGGTTGATTGAGGACCCACTGTCAAGTAGAGTTTGGTCGAACTCTTGGTTAAACATCTGACATTTAACTAGAGGAGCTCCCATGTCCTTCTTCTTTGTTGGGAGATTGTTGATGGCATTCATTGTAGCCACGGTGAGGATGTGTTTTATATTTCGACCGCGAGCTTTTCGCGGCTGTCTTTTTGAGGTACATGCCTCTTTCAGATCTTTCTTGATATTTGGCATGTACTTGATGGCTTTGAGCAAAGGCATTTCAAGAACAAGACTTTGAATTATTTCCACGACATCGGGATCAGACAAGGCAATTTTCAAAATTTTATTTTTTTTAAATTTTCTCATAGCTTCAGAGAACGGGATATATACAGAATCAAAAGCAGCAGTGGAAACAATGTTCTTAGCTACAACAAAATCTGTGCCCATTAGGTTGTACTTGTGGATGACTAAAATAAACAGGATCATCCAAGAAAGGTGGGCATCCAAAATCTTTAAAGGAAGCTCCATCAGTCGGCTTCAGATCAACTACGGGTGCAGTCTCCTCCCAGGTGGGCTGGCTGGTGCCTCGACTGTTGCTGTTGGTGCTTTCGTTTTAGCATTTTTGCTTTTGATGATTTTTTTGAATTTTTGGTGGTGCTCCTCCTTCTTCTTCCTCACTCGGTCTGGCTGCTGGTCCGGCTGATGCAGAAGAAGACGATGACTCTCCCGTGGTTGCTTTATTCTTCCCCTTGCAAGTAGCTGATGGCTGCAAGGTCTTACCACTCCTGAGAGTGACAACATTAGATAAAAATAAATTATGCTTATCTGATTCGGTAAGACCAGTGGGTTTTTCACATACTATCTGCTCTTTCTTCTTAAAATTATTGGGGTTCTCCTCCACTTGTGCGGAAATGGTGGTCTTAATGGCAGTGAAATCGTCCAACTTCTGGCTGAGATCTGTAAGGCCCTTGACAAGTTGGGCCAAGCAGTCCAAGGATGCGTTCACAGGAGGTGCACCCTCAGATACCTCAGTGTGCTGGCTACATTGGTACTGTTGATTGTGCTGAGACTGTTGATTGGGATACTGAGAGTGGTATTGAGGAGAAGGGTGATTTTGATGATACTGTTGAGGAGGGTGTTGCTGATAGGGTACAACCTGATGAATCTCGGATTCACCACTCTAAGTCTCATTAATTAAGCTCAAGTCCCTCAAAATCAACTGCATTTCTGCATTTATTTCACATAATTAGCATTTAGGCATGATTTCATAAGAATTGCATTTTAGCATTAATTTCTGCATAAAATAAGAAGCCAAAAATCCAAGCCAAAAATGACCTGTAAATAGCCTAACTTCTCCTATTTTTAACTCCTCCATGCTGACACCGCATAACCCAAAACCACCTCCACTGTGTACACATCACTCACAAGAATAAATGAAAAATACAAAAAAATCACTAACCTTGTTAAGTGGACCAAAAACCCAAACCATAGTTTCAGGATTTTCGGACTAAAAGCCACATATCTTCCCCATCCAGTGTCCGATTTGATCCTACTCACTTTTGAACTAATGCACATTCAATTACCTTCAAAAACAAGACCAAGTTCAAGTGAATTGAAGCTCGTATGTGAAAGTTGGGTTTTGGGCCTCTTTTGTACATTGTATATTTTTGCGGTTTTTGACCTATATTTTATGTATATACTTTCTTTATCAATAAAAATCCAAAAAAATTAGAATTAAGTGTCTTTTATTTATCTTTGATCTTTCCATATTTTTCCGGTTTTTTATCTTGTTTAAAAGTGACAAAAAAATTATAAAACCTAAAAATCAAGGTATTCTATGTACATGGGATACCCCAAAAATTCACTTTTTACATTTGATCGAATTTAGTTTTGATGTCTTCATGAAAGTTGTAGATCTCGTCGAGACGAGCATTTTTCGTGAAGCAACTTCTTCGATCCGAGGACATTTGCTATTTCTTTTTGATTTTACAAATCTTTTATTTTCGATTTTTCTGGAGCTGACACGTGGCAGCCCCAGAGGCCGCCACGTGTCAGTGGTTTTTGGGCTTTTCTTTAATCCGTTTTTAAAAAAAATTTAAAAACCACGCACGTGCAGCGCACGTACCACTCCGCACGCGCACTGCACGTGCGCGCCCGCCCCCTTCCTTTGCCCCCAGTACGCCACGCGACATATGCGTGGCCGTTCGATCAGCGCCGATCGAACGGCCGCTGCCCCCTCGTCATCAACCTCTGAACGGCCCCCCGATATCTCCGCCGCAACCGCCGTCCCCGCCGTTTCGCCAGCCGCTAACCACCTCCGGGCTCTCCTATTTAAGGGCATCGACGCCATCGACGCCAGCCATCCGCCGGTTGCTTCAAATCTGAGAAGAGGTCGGTGGTGACAGCCCGACCTCCCCTCCCTTTCCGACGAGATCCGAGCACCCCTGTGCTCGTCGCAGCGCCACTCCGGTCGGCCCTCTGCTTCAACTCCGGCTTCACGTCGTCGAGCCCACGACATCAACGACCTCGCCCGCTCCGCGCTTCGCGCCATCGAGCCACCGAACAACATTCTTCTCTGAGCTCGCCTTCTCCGGTCGTCATCAAGCTCCACTTACAACACCTCCAGCCACTTCTTCAACTTCCAGCAGCTTCTCAAGCCAACGACGTCGACCGCCTTACGATCATCGTCTCCGACCTCCATCGACAACACCTCCACGCCTTCTTCTTCTCCGACCGTCTACGACTCCTCCGCCATACCAGGAGCTTCACGCCACCATCTCTAGCGCGGTGCTACGCCACCGCCGCTCTCGCCACCGGAGGCCCGCCCGGACACCGCCACCACCTACCGGGACTCAAAGCCTGAGGTCCCCAAGCACGTGCCCGGCACGTGCTTAGGGGGAACGTCAGCAAGAGGTCACCAGGGGTCACGTGCTTCGCACGTGACCTGTTGGGGAAATTATCAACATCCCCCAAAGGTCCGCATATTCACGCACAACCCCCATCAACCAAGGGTCACGTGCCGTGCACGTGACACCTTGGAACTTTTGCAGAAGCGCCCTCCACTTTATCGGTAATAAACTATAGGTCCCTCAGTGCATTTATTTTTATAATTATTTATATTGCAGAAAGACCCCTGTCTTCCCCTTTCATTTTAAACCTTTATATGACATCATTTTATTTATTTAAAAATAGCACTGTGTTTCTCATGTAATTCTCTACATTTTGACATATGGTGGGTATTTTTGTGGTCAGTGGTTAATTATTAATTAATTGTTTTGTGGAAATTGGTATATTTTGTCCAATCTGTGCTATTAAATTTTCCATTAATTAACTGTTGCTCTAAAAATCTCTGAAAAATCACATATTGTAGAAATTATTTTGTTTAACATTGTGCCCAAAAATCTTTGCATTTGCATGCATAGTTTTCTCTGTAAAAATCATTCTGCATATTTCACTATTCAATTTTTAATATGTATTAAACCCCACATTTTTGAGGTCTAGGATTTTTCTAAGATCCATTACCTAGTGCTAGACTTTAGATAATTTTATTTCTAGAAAATAAGTAGGTTTAATATTTATTATAATTAAATATTGAAAATCATTTTGTTTGCATTTAAAAATTCATAAAAAATTCATATTGCATCAGAAAATTCCAAAAAAATTATAGTGCACTAATTTTGTCATAGTTCTCATCTCGGCCAAGTTTCGTATTTTTCGGACATTGTTTGATTAAAGTTTACGTTTTAGTCCCTAAAATAGGCCGAATTTGCATTTTGCATCCCTTTATTGCATTGAAAATTCAAAAAAAAGATCGCCTTGAAAACCGAACTAAAAATTGGATAGACACAACTCTAGGTTGTTCCTTTGCCTCCTTGTGATCGACCTTGGGACTTGCCCAAGTAAAATAAACATAAAACCACGAGATTAAAATTGCTTAAAAATTTGTGGTTATTTCTTGACCGTTTCCGATCGCCGCCTGCAACGAACGACATTTTATTATTTTCTAACGAACATAAAAGGTACATATATTATAAATAATATTTACAAAATTATAGAAAAATAAAGAATACAAAAATAATGAATAATAAATAAAATGATTATTTTAATCAGGTATAATATACAATAGGGGTCCAAAACTTAACTTTCGCTCCTTATCTCCAAAAATATGAAACCATCTTCATTAAAAATCTTATTAAAAATTATAAACAATTAAATTAATTTTAATATATTTTAAGTTTTTATATGGGAGATATGGGCTTGTGAAGTTTGGCTTTTGGAATTTTATTCTGTGTGTAAAAAGTACATTGTGTATTATTTTCGCGTGAAATAAGTTTTGTATTTTTCTATGTATTATTATATACAACTTTCATGTAAAAGTTTTGTTATTTGAGGTATGAATAATAAAGAACAAAATAGGTCCCAAAAAGCAATTATCAACCTATTTTAATAGAGTGATTGCTTTTGTATTTTTTTTGTACAATTAGCCGCACTATCTCCCCCTACTTTATTCCTTATTGATTTAGTCATCATGATGACTCGGTCTCGGGGGCTAGGGTCACTTAAATGTTCTTGACACTTCGTTCTTTTTCTTTTATGTCCTTTATTCTTTTATTTTGGTGATAAATACAATAAATATACATTATTTCATACAATATTGAGTGCAATTTATTGAGTGTTTATTTTGACAAATTAATGATATATACATGCATTCTGCTAGGGTTTGAAGGCTAAAATCAAAAAAAATAAAGGTGATGAAATGGAGATTCGTCACCCCCTATACTTGCCTTTGCTAGTTCCCAGCAAACACTTATGCCTGTAAGTGCGGAGAAGAAAACAAAGAAAAGAAAAGGAAAGAACTTGGAATATTTTTTTACTTTTAAACTTGTCTTAATAATGTGAGAGTTTGGAGCTCCGAGAAAAACCTTTGGATTAATGATGTGTTCAAAACCACGTAGAGGTTAGGATTTGATGAATCTCCATTTCATCGCCTTTATTCTATCATTTTGGCCTTAAAAACCCTAGCTAATGCATGTAAATAGCATCAATTTGTCTATAATAGCATTCATTAATTACTGTATTTATTGCACATATAATAAGGTCTTAATGCCAAAATTATAGAATAAAGAGAAGAAAAGAAAAAGGAATAAAATATTGCAAATATTTTATGACTCGAACCCCGAGACCAAGTCCATAATGGAATTCGTCGACAAGGAATAAAGTAGGGGGAGATAAGGGCCAATAATACAATAAATGCCTCATCTATTTATTCATTCATTTATGTATTTTGACACCTATTTTGTATATACTTATTTATTCATTAAATAAAAATATTTTGTACATGAAAGTTGTAGATAATAATGTAAATAAAAATACAAAATTGAGTTTGTACAAAAATGATACACAGTGTACATTTTATACACATAATAAAAAGCAAGAATCTCAACTTCACAGACCCATATCTTGCAAATAACAAAATCCATCAAAATCACCTTTAATTGTATATAGCTTTTCAAGAACTATTTAATAAAATTGGTTTCATAATTTTTGGAGTTCATCTATGAAAGTTAGGGTTTTAACCCTCATTGTATAGCCTACCCGATTAAAATATCCATTATATTCCTTATTCCTTATTTTTATAAATTTATATTTTTAGACTTTTTGTAAATAGCACACATAATGCATATACATATTGAAATTAGAATAAACCAAAAAGAATTTGTAAAATAAAATAAGCCTATGCAATATATAGGCAAAATACCTATGTTATGTATGTATATAAATAAAAAAGGGAATACATTCTTTAATTATTTTATTCTTTCATATTTTTATAATATTGTCAATATTACATATAAATTATCAAAAATGTAAATCCAAAATAAAAACAAATAAAATTCATTAAATAAAAAAATGTATATAGAATACAAGTAAAATACCTATAAGGATACCTACATAATATATATATATATATATATCCATTTATTTAAATATGTACATAAACTCATAAAAATTAAATAAAAATATATTTACACTCACAAAAATAAGTTATAAATTTATAAAATAAAATAATAAAATAATAAAATAAAAATATACAAAATAAAAATAAAATACATGTAAATATACCTATAAATACATCATTAAAATAAACCCCTAATAAAATACATCAAAAAATAAATAAAAAACATAAATAAATACTACATTATTTAATAAACATTTTCTATTTTATAAGTGAAAAAAAATAAAGTCGTTTATTATATTTAAAAAATCGGTCAAAATAAGGCTGAGGTGGACCAATCAGGTTTCGTTGACCGCCCGGTCAACTCCTCTGCCCCCCAGCCGCCTGGTGTCAGACTGTTTCGGCCCGTCTTCTCCGACTTTCCACTTCTGATCCTTTGACTCCCAGGCGTAGATTCCTTCATGAAAAAGCTCGGTCTATGCTCCAATCTTCACGCCAGCATCTTAGATCCAACATCTTACCAATTGATTCTTTGTGGCACCCCGGTCAATAAGGGTGCGTCACCATGGATATAAATAAAACCCTCGACCTCCTCCTCCATTTTGGTCTCCCTTCGGTCGCCTTCCACCCTTGTTTCCAGTCTCTAGAGGATCCTCGTGACAGGGGAGTTCTCCTGGAAGCTTCAACCGGTCGAAGGAGTTGAGGGAAGCACCCACGACCGCCGCTCGCCAGAGGTCCTGCTCCCTGGTCAACCACCAGGTATAAGAGCCGATTTATCTCGTTTTGTAGCTTAGTTTTCGTTTTTAGTCTTTAATCCAGTAGTTAGAGTAATCAGTAGGACCGTAGGTGCTCGATTAGGCCTAGATCGAAGTTCGCCGGAGTTCAGCTCCGGCGAACCTCTCTACCCAGATCTACGCACGATCCGACCCTCGCTTCACCTCCACTTCATTCCCCTACGCGTTCTACGCTTAACCCACACATCAGATAACCAGGGCTTCTCCAGCTCTGCGATTCGAGGTCTAACTCCCCCGCTTCGCCGGACCTCGCCACCCACGTTCATCTTCCACTTTTGACGCTTTAACCCCTGGTCGAGGAAGACCCCCTCGAGCCCCTCATGCTTTTGGTGCAGGTTAGAAGTAACGGAGCCCCCTGGGGCTCGATTCGATCACCTGCAAGGTTCCAGGACCCCTCATGCTTCCTCGAGCTCGCTGGACCAATCTAGGGGGTCCTGGACCATCTGGAGTACCTCAGACGCTGCAGACCACCTCGCCGGACGTATGGAGCCCATCGCCATCACCAAAGACCGTCTGGAGGAGGAGAAATCAAGGATCAAAGCCAGGGAAGCCAACAGTTCTTCCCTGTTCTTCGCGAAGAGCAACTACCGTCGGATGGAGGAGGTGGCCCCAGGTCTTATCTTGGCCGTCCGTTCACAGCTTGCTTCGGTCGTTCGATTGAAGCTCAGATGCAATCCCCAGCGTCGATCGGCGAATCGGTATCGGGCTTCGAGAGCCCGCCACGTGGATAAGTGGCGCGCGGATCACCGTCCATCAGCGCGCATATGGGGGTAATTTACACTGAGCCCCCTCGCATTTTTTTGTATTTAATTTTTAATTCTGTAAATAAATTATTACGTTGTAAAATAATTGTAAATTTTGCAAAAGGGCCCCCACATTTCTCGTTATTACATTTTGGTCCTTCCGCGCCTCACGTGTAGTCTCACGTGAGGCGCGTGAAAATTGTATTGAGCCCCTGGTAACTTTTTGAAATTATTAAATAGTTCAAAAACATCAAATAAATGTTTATTTCAGTTGGTGTATTTGCACTGTGCCCCCTGGATTTATTTTTAATTGTAATTATGCCCCTACCAGGCTGAATTATTTTTACTTGCTTTATGTATTTATTAAAAATGTCTATCTAGCTCCTAAAAATTCACAAAAATTAGGGTAAATGCCTTGTAGCTTGTAGATGCACGTTGTATTTTTGTTTGGCATTTTTGAGCATTTTATCCACTTATTAAAAACGAAAAAGGAGCCATTTTTGCACTGTTTAAATGAGACAATACAAAAAAATTATAAAATGTTTTTGAAAAATTACAAAAAAAATAAAAAAGATATATGATATGTATATATTTATTGAGTCCAGAAAGTGAAAAATCCTAAAAATAGGAAAAAGAAAAATAAAAATTAGAAAACTCCGAAATTCAACAAAAAAATATAATAATGCAACAAAAATTCTAAAAATATATTTTCTTTTGTTATTATTATCTATATATTATTATTTGTGTATTAAAATTAATTTGGGAAATTTTGAGGCTTATCCTATATTTTTAAAACCTAAATGATGTTCGTCCTAGTTAATTAGTCCCATATTAGTGGCATTTTTTGGATTTAAAAATACACAAAAATTAGTAAAATTCCAAAAAAATAACCAAAAAAATAGAAAAATAGAACAAACCTAAAAATATTGTATTTAGTATATATTGAGTATATATATGTATGTATCCATATATTATATCTTCTCTCTCTCTCTCTTATTTTATATATCTCTATATATAAATATATCTATATTATATAATTAATATATGTAAAAAGAAAACAAAAAAATTATAAAACATAAAAACAAAATAAAAATTATAAAAACAAAAATAAAAAATATAAAACCCCAAAAACCCACAAAAATAGGTTTCATTCAAGGATGACCTGGATGTACATGAACACCGTAGGCTACCCAATTTTTATTGCTCTCTGTGGTTCGACCTCTACATGCTTATACACTATGCATTTTATGGTAGAGTTAATAAATGTTAATTCACAGTTTTGGGACTTAATTGGCTTATTCTTTAATGTGGGTTAATTTCTGATCAATCGAGGATTTTGAGTGGTCAATTCAGCGACTAGATCTCTCGCCTTGTGAGACTTATGGACCCTCGATTTTCCCTAGTTATCAGATGGCGCCGTTGCTGGGGAGCAATGAGCATATCCTATTACATTTTGTCATTCTTGTATGGAAATTCATTTATTTATCATTTATTTTGTATCTATTTATTTGCAATTATGCAACCACACATGATTCATTTATTTATTGTGATTAATTACGTTATGCTCTATTTCATTGATTAAGCTTATACTAATTCTATCTCTTTGTGACTTTGTTGCGAGGGCCTGCCACGCGAGGATGGTTTCTTAGGAAGCCAAGGCAGCCGAGCTTGGAGGAGGTTGGTCTTCACTTCATGACCAGCTGGAGAGAGCACCAAGGATGCAGAGAGATGTGAATTGGATATGCCTTAAGAAATTAGGATCATTTTGTAATTTATTGTGTGAGAGAGAAATTTTGGCATGTAATATAACTTGGACTCTACTCTTCACAACGAGGTCCAGTGCCCGGGTGTTTGTTCACTGGGGCCTCGTCGCGGCTTTTTCATGATTTTCCCGCTTTATTTTCTTTGTTTCCCGCTGTTTTGAGTTTTCCGCCTTTTCTTTACTTAGTTTTGTGTGCATGGAGCACCTAGACATAGGCTTGCTTGGTCGAGTAGACTAGGTCCAAACACCTTAATAATCTTGCATGTACCTATAGTACGACTTGGACTTAGATCAAACTCTAAACAGTCGCTTCATCGCCTTCGAGCCTATGCGCCGCGAGCCCACCCTGCCAAGCGCTGCTCATGAACTCGATGTGTCGAGAGGAGGAGGGGTGAGCCTAGACCGGACTCTTGGATTGAAGGTTAGTGACCGACTTGTGGTTTTTCACGCTAATAGCGGCTAATGTTTAGGACGATTTTGTCGCTTGCATACCGCCATGTAGTTAGGATTAAAAATTTTATTTTGCATACCGCATGGAGAGAGATGGGATGCACTATAAGTCTTCTAACTCAGCATGCATCATTCGGTTCAATGGTGAGATTTCCATCATGGAACCAACTTGTACGGCTTTTCCGCTATCTCCCTCTGATTTTGAGCACGTAGGAGTTAAATGAAAATCTACAAAAACGTTAGACGCTGGTATGAAAACAGACTCAAAAAAAGTGAAAACCCAAAAACTAAAACAAGGGGACTGCTAAATAAACTTTGACCTTAATTAAAAATCCGTAATGGACTATCATTGTACTGGGTTCATAAAGCCCTCATTGTTTTTATGTACCTTCGGAGGGGGACCAAAACCCTACTCCCATGAGCGAGGCACGTCCTATAAGGAATAGAGCCAAAAACCCAGTCTGCAACTGCCTTGTGTATCGCCTGGATTTCCAAAGTAATGGCGCTTCTATCGTACGTGACCGAGTAGGGCCTTGTCAACGATGGTGTTCCCGCCTTGTGTGGAACATCGACATGGTCTGAAGTACTGAGCATAGGCCACGCCTTCACGGGGGTGTCTGTCTCATCGGTTTGCATCCGAGTAGGTTCTTGCACGCTCACGGGTGATTCCGCTGCGAGCGAGAATCGAAGTATTGGTTTCGCCTATCGGCTTCCTCTCTTTATTTCTTTGGTTGCGTAGGGATCCAGGAAGGGTTACAAGGACCTCAAAAAGTACAGACTACAGGTTACAAAGGAGGAAGACAAGTACAAGATTCTTTTCTGGCAGTACTCTCTCTCCTATAGGGTTAGCGTGCTAAGGACTTGTTAAAAGATTTGCCTGAAAGGACAACTCTAAAACCGAAAAGATAATAAATAGTCGAACCTTAAGGTTCAGAGATCGAGTCCCGCGCCTTTGCGCAAATTTTGTTGTGTCATTTTCCTTTGACCCCCGCTCAGTCGAGCCTTTCTACTGTTTTGCACTCCTTTTTATTCCTCGTTGACCATCGTATCCTTCTTCCAACATCCAATTCTCCCTTGTGCTTCGTGAAGTTGATCCATGAATGGTTTCCGTCGGGACCCCGCCGACACCCACATCGATTCCATAGACTCAGCTCTGCCAATAAATTTGAGGTGATTCCCGAGAACCCAATCCGGACTTTGCGGATCGATCTCCAGACACCTCGTCTTCTATCTTTCTTGTGACCACCCAATAAGCCGGGATCATTTGTCCCACTTTCGCCGTTGTGAATGGAAGTCAGTTACAGTCCACATCTTTTTCCATTCACAACATGCTGGGGTTGACCTTAATTCCAGCTTCATCATGACAGCTGAATAATTTCGCAAGTGGTCTGATTTGGATTCTCTCATCCTGCAGATAGAAGACAGACCGAGCCCTGGATCTATTCCGGAATTCATTTCTTCCGACTCAGACCTGACATGGCTCCTCAAGGAAATGGCAAGGGTCAGCAGCCACCCCAACCAGAAGGACAGTTGCCAGATCAGAATCAAGTCAATGCACAACTGTTGTCATCTATCCAGGCAATCCAACAACAGCTGACAGAGCAAGCCCTAGCACAGACAGCTTTTCAGGATATGTTGAATGGTGTGATGAACAGAGCCGAGGGAGGAGGAGGTAGAAGAGGAGGTGGAGGTGGAGGTGATGGCGAAGAGCCAGAAATACCGCCACCCAAACCTACACTGAAGGAGACGTATAATCCTGGAGACAACCATGTGACCGAGTGGATCCTCATTCCACCGGTGCACGCTCACTTTGAGCTGAAACCACAGTTCCTTGCTCTTCTTCCAGCTTTCCATGGAAACACCAGTGAAGAATCGTACATCCACCTGCAGCAGTTCTCACGCATCTGTCGTACTACTCACTACCCTAATGTCCCTTTAGACATTGTCAAAATGATGGCATTCCCCTTCAGCTTACAGGACAAGGCCCTCTATTGGGTCAACCATCTGGGGAAGGTTGTAACAACCTGGGAGGAACTGAAGTCAGCTTTCCTGCATAAGTTTTATCCTCTCGATCGGCTCAACCAGATGCGAGCCCGAATCAGCAACTTCTCCCAAGGAGCCCATGAGTCCATACATGAAGCATGGGAGAGGTTCACTGATCTGCAAGAGAAATGTCCCCATCATGAGATCCCGAAGACCAATTTGGTCCAACACTTCTTTGGGGGACTGAACATCGAGAGCCAAAGGCTCGTTGACGCAACATTTGGGGGTTCACACTTCAACAAGGATGAAGACGTGGTCTGGCAGATATTCGAAGAAATGGCCGAAGGAGAGGGCGTCCTCTCTTCATCCATAGATACCAGAAGCAGCCCCAGATTCTCCAGAAACAAGTACACATGGCAGCGTCCCGCGAGGCAGAGAGAGATGAGAGCTCCAACCTCAGTATCATCGGGGGCCATCTCTCGAAGATTGATATCATTGAGAAGCGATCACAGGACCTTAAAAACTTGTTGTGATCAAGAAGAGGACCCAAAATCTGGACAAGCTCGATCAGATCACCAAGCAGCTAGAACTGTTGGTGGGCACAATCAACACTATTCAGTTGGCAGCACCATCAGACGCTTCAGCTGAGAGGAAGGACGAGCATCCACTGCCACATCAGCCTCAGCCGAGCCAGCAGCCACCGGCAGTCCAGCACGTGTACTACATGCAGGCGCCCGACTAGGGCAGCCACAGCAGCATATGGTTGTGTACCAACCAGAGTTTGTATCAGGATCAGATCCAGTCTTCCCACCACCACCCCTGATTCAGGAAGTGAACGGGGTATGGAGTAACGAAGCATGGCCGACCCGTCCTATGGGACAACCTCAGGGTTAGCTACCAGTCAACCGGCAATACCACCAACCTCAGGGTGGTCGTTTTGGGCAATCCTCACAGCCGCCGCAACAATATCATCAGCCTCCCCTGTATGCAAATCAATGGAGGCAGAATCAACAATATCATCATCCGCAATACCTCCATCCACAACCTTTTCATCAGTATACGACTGCTCCACCTCAACAGTACCAGCAATATCCTCCTCCCTCTTATCAGCAGCTTCAACTTCCTGCACCACCCCAGCACCATCAACAACAACCTCAGCACCCACACATGCAACAACAGCGTGGTCTGCACGCTGAATCCACTGAGGTAACTCCTGTGAACCCGACCATGGATTGCTTGGCCCAACTCATCAAAGGGCTGGCAGATATGACCAAGAGGCTCGATGACCTGACCGCTACCAAAACCACTATTCCAGCTCAGGTCGAGGCCAACCCCAATAACTTTAAGAAGAAGGAGCAGGTAGAATGTGATGTCCTGTCTGTGTTTGTAGAGTCAGAAAATGATATTATTATTTGTTCTAATGATGTCACTCTCAGGAGCGGTAGGGCCTTGCCTCCACCTGCCATCAAGATTGGGGCGAATAAAGAAACAGGTGGATCGGCATCTTCTGCATCAGCCGAACCAGCTACAGGGGCGGGTGAGGAGAAAGAAGAAGGAGAAGTCATTCCAGCCGTCGTGCAGTATCAGCATCCTCAGCCAAAAATACAAAAAAAATCAGCAAAATCAAAAACAACAAAAAGAAGCTTACATGCGAAGCAAAGCCACGCCAGCCTCGGAGGAGCCGCCAGCAGCAGCCGATCCCTCGCCAGCTGACGGAGCAGTCGCTCTACTTTTTGCTCGCCCATCAGCACCAGCATGTCAGGATCCAGTTTGTACTCCTTTTTGTAGTCCGAATGTACAACAATGTGTGGGCGATAATTCTGATATAAACAAGAACTCTATTTTGCTTTCCAATGATGTAAATATTCCTTTTCCTAATGCAATTGAAAAATCCAAAAAAATTGCAAAAAGAAAAAGTGCATTGTCTGATCCTGGAGTTGTGGAAATAATAGACAACTTAATTGTTGAGATTACCTTACTGAAGGCCGTGGAGTACATGCCAACTGTTAAGAAAGGTCTGAAAGAGGTATGTATCAGCAAGCGTCGCCCATCAAGAAAGAACAAACGCTAGCAAGTTGAGAAGCACGTCCTCACCTTGACCACGGTAGCAGCCATCAGTAACCTCCCACAGAAAAAGCAGGACAAGGGAGCACCTCTTATCAGTTGTGAAATTTTCGATCAGGTCTTTGAGCGCACTCTCCTTGACAGCGGATCTTCCATCAACCTTTTGCCGACATCAATAACGCAAGAATTTGGGCTGGGTCCGCTCAAGCAGACACGAATGATCCTTCAGTTCGCTGACCGATCCATCAAGCGACCCAGAGGTTTGTTGGAAGACGTTGTACTGAAGGTGCGGGAGATGCAATTCCCTGTTGATTTTGTAGTCCTTGATATGGACTCACCCGCACCCTTACTCCAGACCCCTATCATCCTCGGGCGACCATTCTTACATACATCAGGTGCTGTGGTTGATTACGGGTCCGACAAGATCACTTTCAGCTCAAACAATACGCAGATCACTATAGACATGATCAGAGAGCCAAACACCACGACTGATGAGGGCCATGCAGTATCAGAAGAGGACTGTGACTTTATTGCAGAAATCAGAGACTCATCACTGTCGTTGAATGATTCATGGACCCAAGAAATCCTAACTCTCGAGGAGGACTTGGAAAGCACAGTTGACCTATGCTTCGATGATTCTTGGGAGACAGATTCGCTGATGCTGGAACAATTAGGTGAATTCAAGAATTCACTCCAGACCGAACACAATGAGCCTAGTGCAGAACCGTTCAGCACCTCACCAGGATCTCAACAGAATGCTGAGGATGGTAGCTCCATCAAAGAAGTACATCCTACCACCAGTATAATGTCTGAAGTGACCAACAAGTTGGACAGATCAAAACCAGAGATCAAGCCACTTCATGCAGGCCTGAAGTATGCTTTCCTTGTGGGTGAAGAACACATGTATCCGGTCATCATCATCAGCAGGCTGAACTCGGATCAGGAATCTTGTCTTCTCGAGGTTCTAGAAAAGAACCGCAAGGCACTTGGTTGGTGCGTATCAGATCTCCGTGGGATAAATCCAGCATTGTGTTCACATCACATTTATCTGGAAGAAGATGCTAAGCCGTCCTGCGAATTCCAAAGAAGGCTGAATCCAAACCTCCGGGACGTCGTCATGAAAGAAATAATGAAATGGTGCGACGCATGCTTCATCTATCCCATCTCCGATTCAAAATGGGTAAGCCCACTGCATGTAGTTCCAAAGAAATCCGGGCTTACCGTGGTTACCAATGACAAAGGAGAGGAAATATCCACTCGGGTACCAACATCCTGGCGGGTGTGTGTTGACTACCGTCATCTTAATGCAGCAACTAAGAAGGACCACTTCCCCTTGCCATTCATTGATCAAGTTCTGGAAAGACAAGCAGGCAAGGAGTTCTTCTGCTTTTTGGATGGGTATTCTGAGTACAACCAGGTGTCAATCGCTCCCGAAGATCAAGAGAAGACTACCTTCACTTTCCCGTTCGACACCTATGCCTTCAAGAGAATGCCCTTTGGATTATGTAATGCACCTGCAACATTCCAAAGATGCATGCTAGCAGTTTTTGCCGAGATGGTAGGCAGTTTTCTCGAGGTGTTCATGGACGACTTCCCTGTCTATGGTGATAGCTTTGATTCTTGTCTTGGGCACCTAGACAGAGTGCTTCAGAAATGTCGTGAAGTGAATTTGGTACTCTCATGGGAAAAGAGCCACTTCATGGTCACCGAAGGCATTGTACTGGGTCACGTTGTTTCCAAATGTGGTATGGAAGTTGACCTAGCAAAGATGGCTGTTATCACCAATTTAGAGCCACCTCAGTCAGTGAAGAATGTCAGGTCATTCCTGGGGCATGTGGGATTTTACAGACGATTCATCAAGGACATTAGCCGCATCGCCCGACCTTTGACAGAACTTCTATGCAAGGAAACTGAGTTCAATGTAGATCAACAAGTTCTCCTTGCTTTCAATCAGCTGAAGGAGCTTACCACTCAAGCTCCAGTCCTACAACTGCTAGATTTGTCTCTTCCCTTTGAGATCATGACTGATGCGTCAGACTTTGCAATCAGGGCTGTTCTTGGACAGAGGAAAGAAAAGGCACCCTATGCCATTCACTACGCCAGCAAAACATTAGATGAGACGTAAAGAAATTACACTGTGACAGAGAAAGAGTTGCTGGCCGTGGTTTTCGCCCTCGAGAAGTTCAGATCCTATTTGTTTGGATCAAAAGTCACTATTTTTACAGATCACTCTGCTATTCGGTTCAGAAGGATGCCAAGCCGAGACTGATTCGATGGATCCTTCTCCTCCAGGAATTTGACTTGGAAATTAAGGACAAGCATGGAGTTCAGAATGTGGTAGCAGACCATCTCTCCAGAATTGAGCAGCATGACCCTCCCCTGAACAGTGCACTTATCACAGAAACCTTTCCAGGCGAATCAATCTTAGCAGTGGATTCTCTTCCTTGGTATGCTGATATAGTCAATTACCTTGCCTCAGGGTTAATACCATCGGATTGGACGAAGAATCAAAAGAATAAATTCATGTTGACCATCCATTTCTATTAATGGGAAGATTCTCTTTTATTCAGGGAAGGAGCGGATTGCATTTGGCGCAGGTGCATCCTTCAGGAGGAGCATTATAGTGTCCTCGAGCATTGTCACTCGCTCGAAATCTGGTGGACATCACTTTGGAGACCGTACGGCAGCCAAAGTACTTCAGTGTGGATTCTGGTGGCCCACACTATTCAAGGATGCAATAGAATTTGTCAAACGATGCATTGACTATCAGAGATTGAAGGGTACACTCACTGCCAAAAATTCGATGCCTCTGAAAATCATTCAGATAGCAGATGTTTTCGATGCATGGGGCATTTACTTCATGGGACCTTTCCCTAACAGTCAAGGTTTTGAGCACATCCTTCTTGCCGTCGATTACGTGAGTCGTTGGGTTGAAGCTATTCCCGCTCGAGCCGCTGATAGTCGGACAGTGTGCCGATTCTTGAAAGATATCATCATTGCGCGGTTTGGGATTCCGAAGATTCTCATATCAGATGGGGTAGCCATTTCATTAACAAAGAGGTCAAGAAACTAACGAAGGAGTATGGCATCGACCATCGTGTCGCATCTCCTTACCATCCTCAGACCAATGGTATGGCTGAATTATCGAACAGAGAAATTAAGACAATCTTGCAGAAACTTGTACGGCCGGACAGAAAGAACTGGTCTCTACTCTTGGACTCAGTCTCTGGGCTTACAGAACCGCCTACAAGTCTCCCTTGGGAATGTCACCCTATCGTCTTGTATATGGGAAGCCGTGCCATTTGACCATCGAATTAATTCACAAGTCTTTATGGGCAATTAACATGTGCAATTTGGACTCACGAAAAAGTGGTCAGAAAAGAAAGGATGATCTGAACAGCCTCTTGGAGTTCCGAAACTATGCATATGATAACACATTAATGTACAAGGAGAAGGTGAAATGCTGGCATGACCGGCACATCAGACAAAAGACCTTTGAAGTTGGACAGAAAGTGTGGTTATTTGATGCAAAGTTGCGGATCTTCCAGGCAAATTAAAGAGTAAGTGGACAGGTCCATTCCGAGTTTGTGAAGTGAGTAACAATGGAAGTATTGCCATATCCGAATTGTCTCCTAACACACAATCATTCGTCGTCTACGGTCAACTCCTGAAACCTTACTTCGAGCCTGATACATTCTTGGTCGTTGTCGACTCCATTCAGCTCGCGCACCATGAAGACATATCCACAACAGTGACAGCATCCGAAGATTCAGACGTTGCACCTCAAAAACTGTTTATCTGATTTTCTTCTTTTCTTCTTTTTCTCTTATATCTTCTTTTTGTACCAAAAGGTGCTGCCCTTTTTGTCAGTCTCCTATACTTAGGACGCGCTTGCACCAAGAGTTCTTTTATTCTTTGATCCTCTCCATTGTCTCCTCTTCTTGTCTATACTTCGGAGTATCTTACCCTAAGTATAGGGGGAGACAATCTGAGTACGATATGTTTATTCCCACCCTTGACCCTCCCTGCTTTGTGTACAGTCTGCTATACTTAGGATTACTTTATCCTAAGTATAGGGGGGACGGTCAACTTCTCATTCATTCATTTCTTATTCTTATATTCTTTAGACTTGTCTATACTCAGTACGAGTTCTGTCTTCTCTTTTCTCTTCGATCTATGAGGACATAGCTCAAGCTAAGTATAGGGGGTCATATATACCATGTATATACTATAAGCCATAACTCATACTGTAAATAAAAGACTAACTCAAGTTAAAAAGTAATGTTAAAAGTATTTCTATTACAAGAATAAAAGATGATTGTGAGCTCCTCAGATTCTTTTTGTCCATACTGATTAATAAATCAGGAAAAACGCTTTGTGCAAAATGTTCTCCTTATGAAATCTTTTGAAAATTACGTGAAATATTGTGTACAGAGTATTCAATCTTTGTAAATAGTTTTGTTTGCAAAAATTTATTTTCTTTGAGTGGAATAAAAATGTTTGAAAAATGATTTGCAAATGGTTGAAAAATTTGTTGTAAAATTAATTGTGAAAGATCTATCTATACTGTTCAGAAAACCTTTGCAAAATCATTTCCAAATGCGTGTACATGTTCGTAAAAATATTTTGGACTATAGTCCTCAAATTCTTTTGAAAATAATTCTTAAAGTCTGAGGAGTCTGCACAAAAATCTCTCATACAAAAATAAGCAATAATTCCAAATAAAACTTGTAAGAGCCTAAACCAAGTTATACATAAATTCTAATTTTTCTTTGTATATACTGATTAATAAATCAGGTTAAATACCTTTACAGTATGATTTGAAAAATAGTGTGAACTGTTTAGAGAACTTGCTGTGAAATGTTTTCAACTTGTGTAAAATTGTTTTGTTTGAAAAATTTTCTTCTTCATGTGAAACAAAGGATTCGGAAACCTATGTGCAAATGTTTTGAAAAATGTTTGTAAAAACTATTGTGGAAAATGTATATACATAGTGTGACAAAATCTGTGCACAATAGTTTTCAAATGGTTGTAAAAGCCTGCAAAAATTATCGTGTACTATAGTTTTGAAAATATTTTCAAATAAAAAAATAATAAATAACAAAAATTAAAAATAAAACTAAGAAATAACTAAATAAAAATGGGCAGATTTGTGAAGCCTTTAAATAAAAAGTCCTTGTTAATTGTATACATATATGTACTTGTAAGTTGTAACAAACAGGATAACACTTGTAAATTCTTTAAAGATCTTTAACCTTGTAAAATAAAGCAGTACGTCCGTGTAAATAGTTGTACATACTTTTTGTGTGCTTAAATTATTTTTTATTTGCAAAAATTCTTTGTGTAAAAAGATTCTTTGATTCTTAAATTCATTGTGAAAAATTGCATCATTCATTGTGCATAGCATGTATCATTCATATTCTTTTTGAGTGAGCTTGATGATTGAACCTGTCCAATAAAGTCTAAAATTGGAGCTTGGTTGGACCTTACCGCACCTAACTGCACTGGAACCGAATGGGAACTAGGTTTAAGGTACTTCAGGTCTATTCAGACTTAATTCTTTGAGAAATCAAGGCTGGGTTCAAGTCACCTCAACTGGACTAACCAGAACTTTTCGAGACACACGCATGACTCTTGTCGACCGTGACCTAACTTGGACACTTGCACCTTTCACTTGGCTCAACTCAGTTGGAGTGGTGAGGGGGTTGGATTTGCCAGTCTGAGACACACACGAGTGGAAACATTCGTCCTCGTCTAGGGAGGAAGTGCACCCCAACCTGGTCCAGTTTCAATGAAGTCGGATGACAGGAGAGTGTGGGTTGCGATAAAGCTTCAAAAGAGGGATAGTCTTCTGGCTCAAGAGAAAAAAGTCCTTATGTAAATGCTGTTGTGAATAGTATTCCGAAAAAAAATGGACATGCTTGAAAATAAAAATAAAAGTGCCTGCCAAAGCATGTATGTATGTTGTACA
>JAZKJV010011903.1:600000-821037 GCA_037367405.1 Ottelia alismoides | reverse complement strand
TAAAATGGGTAAAAATGAGGAAAATTCAGGAAATAAAGTATGTTTGGGCTTTTTATATTTTTCTAATGTTTGTGATTTTTCTAGATTTTCCCTAATTTATTTGGTATTTTTAAAGTCAAAAATACTGAAAACAGTGGGTAAAAGAAAAGGCTAAAACTAAAATGGAGAAATAAAATATCAAACAGTGACGAAAATTCTCCAAATTAATTTTAAATAAAAGATAATAAAATAAGGAAATTTCTGAGATAAAGATTATATTTTTAGGATTTTTTGGGAATTTTTAATATTTTTATGAAAGTTTTTAGAGCTTTATAATTTTTAGGAGTTTTGTTTAATATTTTTAGTGATTTTTAGATTGAAGTTAAAACACACTAAAAGACACAAAATTTATTTTTTGGGGAATTTTTCAAGAAGTTTTTATAGTTATTATGGATTTTCTAATGCAAACAATAGCAAAAATGCATATTTTTGAATTTTAAAAATATGAAAATGCAAGAAAAATGCAAAATAAAAATATGGCGTGAAACTACAATGCAACAAGAACCTATTGGATTTTTTAGCAATTTAGAGATGCATGAAATAAATAAAGGAAGCACAAAGAAAATACACTACTAGCAGGGGTAGAAATGTAAATATCCAGAAACACAGAGTCCAAAGTGCAATTTTCCACAAAATATCTCAACTAATAAATAAAGTTTCAGGACCAAATATAAATACCCAAACACGGAGGGGGTTCCCTACAAAATTGTCAAACTCATACGCACTAGGCACGTGACCTGGTAGGGGTATTTCTGCAATATCACAAAGTTCCAGTGGATAACATGCAATTTTACCAAAATATTACAACTTAAATAAAAAGTTCCTGGACTAAAGACTAAATATAAAAACCTCAAGAGGTCCACTGCAAATACCCACCACCCCACGTGTGTATGTCATGTGAGGTGACGTGGATTGGACCTAGATGCAAATATCAAGAGTCTAAGGGTCTAAATGCAAATATTACAAAAATACTTAAACTACGCCTGAAAGTTTAAGGACTAAAAATAAAATGCAAAATGGTCGGGGTCAAAGGTGCAAAATACCCACGACTACTGGATCGAACGGCGGAGACGTTGCCACTTATCTACGTGGCAGCTCAGGGAAGCGTGATGCCGGTTCGAAGATGAGCGCTTGAGATCAGATCTGGGAAAGATGATCGACCGGTTGAAGCTGGCCAAGATCTGATGGCCGAGGTGCAATCTGGAACAGCAATCGAATTGGATGGTGGAGAGGCAACAAGGAAGAACGTGGAAGAACGCCGGTGAGGCGAACTTCCCCGAGCTGGATCTCGGGTCCCCGGCGATGCTTCGGGCTCAAAATCAATCGGGAAGCTCCTGGGAGGTTGCTCTATGTGCTGGAAGTCTCTACATTGTCGGAGAAGCTCTGTAGTGCTGACGCTAAGGCAGCGGAGCTTTGAGCTCCAGGTACCTCCGCTGAAGTACGAAGGCGGGGCTCCAGGTGTCGTTACGTGCGCTTGACCTGCAAAAAAGGGTGAAGGGGACCAGGGCAAAATGCCCGGACCCCACGGAGGTGAAATGGCATCGAGATGGGCTATGGAAGCGGAGGAGATTCAGCCGGAGGTGCGCTCCGACGATGGATTGATGGGCGGTGAGGTAGGGATCGGTGAGGGAATCTAAGTGGACTAAACTACTCCTACAACTACGGGGACTAAGAAAAGAGGAAAAGGAAGAAGAGAGATGGGGTACCTCAATGGCTGAAAGCCAGAGGAGAGAAACCTCGATGCCGGTGGTCGGCAGAGACAAGATAGTTCACAGTATCGGCATACCATGGGAGTGAGGCCACAGACAAAATGGTCTCATCTGGAAAGATCTCAGAAATAGGGACCATGCTCTGCTCAGCGGTCTCTGCATCTGTAATGCGGGAAATGTGATCTGCCACAACATTCTTGACTCCAGGTTTATCTCGAATCTCTAAATCAAACTCCTAGACAAGAGGGATCTATCTGATAAGGCATGGTTTGGCATCCTTCTTTGCATGTAAATACCGTAAGGCAGTGTGATCCGTGTACACAATAACAAGGGAACCGAGGAGGTAAGATATGAACTTCTCTAGCCTAAACACAACTGCTAACATCTCCTTCTCTATAACTGTATAATTATGATGTGTTTCATCCAGAGTCTTTCTAGCATGGTGTATAGAAAATGGTATCCCATCCCTTCTCTGCCCTAAAACAGCTCCAACTGCAAAATCTGACGTGTCAGTCATTATCTCAAAAGGAAGAGACCGATCAAGTTGATGTAGGACAAGAGCACTAGCAAACATATCTTTCATCCAATGAAATGCAAGGAGGACTTTCTCATCAACAACAAATTCACTCATTGCATAGAAGTTCAATCAAAGGTATGGTGATCTTGCTGAAGTCCTTAATGAGTTGCCTATAAAATCCTACGTGTCTTAGAAATGACCTCAACTGCTTTAAGTTCTGTGGTGGCTCAAGCCTGGATATCACATTGATCTTAGTCGGGTCGACCTCCATACATTTTTGGAGATGACGTGGCCCGATACAATCCCATTAGTCGCCATAAAGTGACACTTCTCCCATGAGAGCACTAGATTTACCTCACAACAATGTTGAAGAACACGATTTAAATGAGAAATACATGTGTCAAAACTATCCCTGTAGACCAAGAAATCGTCCATGAAGACCTCAAGGAAACTACCCACCATGTCAGCAAAAACGGCCAACATACATCTTTGAAATGTAGCAGGGGTGTTACACAATCCAAAGGGCATCCATCTAAAGGCATAGGTGCCAAACAGACAAGTGAAAGTAGTTTTCTCCTGATCCTCAGGAGCGATACCAACCTGGTTATATCTCGAGTACCCATCCAAGAAACAAAAGAATGCTTTCCTTGCCAACCTCTCAATAATCTGATCAATAAAGGGCGGCAGAAAGTGATCCCTTTTTGGTAGCTGAGTTCATGCACCAGTAGTCTACATAGACATGCCATGAAGTAGGTGCCCAGGTCGGAATCTCCTCACCATGGTCATTCTTCATGATAGTAATCCCGAATTTCTTCGGGACCACATGCAAAGGACTGACCCACTTGGAATCTGAAACGGGATATATAAAACCAGCATCACACCATTTCATGATCTCCTTCATGACAACGTCCCTTAGGTTATGATTTAGACGGCGCTGACACTCATGGGACGGTTTACAATCATCCTCTAAGTAGATATGATGCGAGCACAAAGCTGGACTAATCATATATAGATCCGAAATATTCCATTCAATGGCCTTGCAGTTTCTCTTAAGAACCTCTCACATACGAGATTCTTGTTCATCAGTCAACTGCAAGCTGAGGATGACCGAAAACATCTGGGGGCCTACAAGGAAGGCATATTTCAACGTTGATGGTAAAACCTTGAGCTCGGGTGGGTTCTGAATCGGCTCTTTGATGACTTTTGTAGTTGTATTGGTAGAAGGTATGTGATCTGTACCATGTGAACAGCCCACAGTGGCTATTAACGGCTCAGCAAATAAAATCTCATATAGATCTTCAATGAATGATCTTTGCTCAGAGAGGAGGGGCTCATCAGGATGTTTATGTGATCTCATCAACAAAGGGTTCAAATATCTTAGCAATAATCTTAGAATGTGTCTCTCATTAGTGCATATCTCAGGAAACTCAGCATGTGGCTCAGATATTTGATCCCCAGAAGTCTCAGAAGGAGGCATGTTATTAGTAATCTTAGAATAATGTATCAAAGTAATATCAGAAGGTGCCTCTAAAAACTCAGACTGATGCTCAGAAATCAGCTCAAACTGCCCATCAGCAAACACATCAATAGGATCAACAAGGGGCTCAAGTTGACTTAGGTGTCTATGAAATCGGTAAAAAGATCTATCTCTCTAAATTCTGCAAGAAAATCATAGTCCCCAGAATCTGATGTGACTACTTGTCTCTCATCTGATGTTGTTGGTGCCGATGATGGTCTAGGATTGGGGATTGTTTCTATTTCACCTTGTCACTCCGAGAGTGAAAGATGATCTCTCAAGTACCATAATCAACTATCGCTTTGGTCATTCGGAGGAATGGTCAACCTAGTATGATTAGGGTATGGAGTAACAGTGTAGGTGTGTCCATATCCATGACAACAAATCAACTGGGAATTTCATTCCCTACACCGTTATAATAACATCCTCTAAAATGCCCCTCAGCCTCTTAACTGATCTATCAGCAAACTGAAAGATCATCCTGGTCGATTTTAAGAGGTCCTAACCAAACTCAGTGAGTTGAGAGGATAGCATGAGATTAATGGAGGAATCGTTATCGAGAAGAGTGTGAATGAATTCATGATCGAATAATTGGCAACGAATGTGAGGTGCTCCCTTATCTTTCCTTTTGGGAGGAAGTTTGTTGATGGTATGAACTGTGTCCATGGTTAAAATGTGCCTTTCTATCTTCTTCCATATGTTCTTTGTTTGACGCTTTTGAGGGCATGCTTCTTTCATTCCTTTTTAATTGCAGGCATGTACTCCATGGCCTTGAGAAGTGGCATCTCTAAAAAGATGTTCTGTAACATTTCAACCACTCCGGGATCAGATAGGGTTGTTTTCAATTTTTGGATTTATTTATAACAGAAGGAAATGGCACAGAATCAGAAGTAACATTCAAACGCTCGGTTCCATTATTCAAAGGAGAATTGTCATGTACATTAGGTCAATCAGAATTAGTATGTACAGTATTGTCCAAAATAAGTAAATGAAAAACAAAATCTAAAATAGAATGGGAAGTTACTTCTTGTATAGTCGAAGGATCCACGAGTGGTGTATTATCCCTCTCGACTGATGGTAGTATGCATCTATCTGGTGAAGATGAAGGTGGTGGTGAAGGCGGTGAAGCTCTAGACTCCGGTACTGCTACACTAGTTCTCTTGATTGTTGGTAAATAAGATGATGTGGAAGATGAAGCTCTCTCAGTGGCTCGATGTCCCAACCCCAATTGGTGTGCAGGAGGCTGTAATTTCCTACTGCTCCTGAGATGAATGGTGTCAGATAAACATGAAAAATCAAGGTCCATACCTGTCTCGGGTGTGGATGGGTCATGGGCTACATGTTCCTTGCGTTCAGAAATTGTTGGGGTCGGCCTCGATCTGTAAAGGAATCATTGTCTTTGTGGTGGTCAGGTCGTCGATCCTCTGAGTCAGTTCATTCATGTTCTTCATGAGCAGTGCAAGTTGATCAAGTGCGGGATTCACCGAAGGGGCCTCTGAATGCTCAATGACAGGTTGTCATTGAGACTGATAGTGTGGAGGCTATTGGTATCCATATTACTGTTGATAATGAGGAGTAGGAGGAAAATACGTAGAGTTCTGTTGATGGTAGGGATGTGGAAAAAAAGCAGACTCAAGCTGCTGACCATGTCCCCAGTTCTAAAAGTGATGTGGAGACTGATGATGACACGCTCGACGAATCAGGTAAAGGTAATCAAGGGTCGTTGCGACCCAAGTCACCAAGCGGTGTCAATCGAGAAAAATCGGACCACCAAACAAAGGCAAAAATCAAAGAAACTCAAGTAGCGGTCTCGTTATAATATTAACCTGGTATAGCAACCAGGGTCGAACACAAGGAGCACCTGATGGCCTTGCGGCCTACGAAGTAGTCTAAAATAAAATAAAATAAATGTATTTTTGGTGATTTTTAATCTTTTTATATTTTTTTGGATTTTTAATTCAATAAAAGAAATAAGAAAACAAATAAACAAGCCAATACAACCAATTATTTAGCCATTCAAAAATCCCAAAAATTCAAACAAAACTGTTTTTATGTTTTTTTTATAATTTTTACTATTTTTGGTTAATTTTTGGTAATTTTCTGATTTTTATTGAATTTTATAAAATCAAACAAGGCAGAAAAACAAGGGTACTGTCCAGTCAGACTTGGAGGGCCAATTTAAAATGCAAAATGGCCCTATCAAGGTCAGAACGTAATTTTCCTGTAAAGAAGAGAAGACAAGGAAAATTTAGGCACCAAAATTATTATTTTTTTATTTTTCTTTTAATTATTAGAATTTTTATGGGTTTTATAGGGTTTTGTAATTTTTATAGGTTTAATAAAGCCAAAAATGACCAAAATTGGTCAGAAAATCAAACAAGCTAAAATAAACATTATGTAATTTTTTTTTGTAATTTTTAGAGGTGTTTTAATATTTTTTGTGATTTTTAAAGTTAGACAGTAAAGAAAATGCTTGTTTTTGAATTTTTAAAAATAACAAAAATAATCAAAAATGTCTCCAAAAATTAGAGAAAAGTTTACACTATGGCAGGAGCCATGTGTCCAATTTTCATCGAATTTGGAGTTAATTTGCTATTTTATTAAAAATAAAAGCAAGGGTCTAGTGCACAGGGACCTGTACGCAAATAGAACAAGTTCCAGGGGGTCCAGTGCATTTTCTCCACGAAATCACGCACGAGGCGTGTGACCTGGGCACTCAGGGACCTATTTGCAATAAAACTAAAGTTCCTGGACTCCTTAGTAACACGTACTAAAAGTCCAGGGGCTTCAGTGTAAATAACCCACTATATCAAGCACATGCGCAAATAAAACATTCACAGGGGTATTTATGCAAATACTAAAAAGTTAATTTCATTCAATAACGCCCTAGAACATCAAGGCTATACATGCAATTAACCCAGAAAAGCACGTGTCGACGCACGTGTTCCACTACAAACAAGGGTATAAATGCAAATACCAGAAAAGACAGGGTCCTCTATGCAAATTACCAAACTACAAAAAAGTTTCTAAAATATTTACAAGACTACAAATTAACAACTAAAGATCAAAGGGCCTAAGAGATATTTACCCTTTATTATATCCGAGGGACGGATGGGCGCCACGTGTAGATCCAACGGTTAGGGAAGGGTGGTGCCTCAGCAAGGATCCTCGGTCCTGATCGAACGGCTGGGGCCTCGCCACGTGGGAGATCGGGCGGCTAGGAAGCGTCGCGGCTAACCCTCAACAATCGGACTGCTGTGGTCTCTCCTCCACTGATCAAACGATGACGGCTGCTCCTGGCGTGGACGGCTACGATGTAAACTGGAGCTGGAGGTTCCTCGAAGAACTGGACTCCGGCGAGGTTCGTCGGGCTCGTGTACGCGCTGAAGACCTCCTCGTGGGCTGCTGAAGATCGAAGAAGCTACGCCTTGGCCTCCCGCGTCGACTGGTCCCCTCCGATGGTGGCGAGGAGCTCTGGAGAGCTCCGGCGGAACTGGCGGAGGAGGAGCTGCTGCTCCAAAGAGTCGAAGCCCTCAGATGGGCTCCTCTGGACCTGCAAAGATGTGAAACGAGCTCCTGGGTCGAGGGCAAAGTGCCTCGACCCGGTTAGGAGTGGTGAACATGATCGGCGCGTCGGCGCGAAGGGGTTCCGATGAGGCGACGGCGGAGGAACCCCAATCCCAGCTCCTGTGTGAGCTGGGTTAGATGAAGGGGTGGAGAAGGTGCACGGAGAGAAGGCGAAGGTGGTCAGCGACTCCGATGATCGAACGGATAGCTATGGTGGTCGGAATCGGCGATGAACAGCGACGGAGCAAATTGGGCGTAAATCAAAATTAAAGAAATAGGGAAAGAAAGAGGTCTACCTATTGGATGCTGTCGACTGTGGAGGAGCTGGGATGCTCCAGGTCCTTGCCTCGAGGACCGTCGGTGTCCGAGGCTCGAGCGTCACCTCCAGGCGGCGCACGGCGGCGCAACGTCGCCGGATCGATGGTCTACTCGTCCCCTCCTCGCTGCAACACTGCCTGGAGCAAGCTGTCACTCTCGCGGAGGCAATGGAGGTCCTTGGGTGGAAAACGAATGAGCCAAAGATGCATGAAATGGGAGGCGGAGCTCGGACTAAATACCTCTAGGGGTCCGGCTATCGGGGAGTCGGGCGAGCAGCTTGAAGCGCGGATCCCCAAAATCCACCCCGGGCGTGGATAAGGGATGATCAGGCTCGGATTAGGACCCGGGGTTAACGGATTTGGTTGTCGGATCGAGCGTGGGTAATTTCGAGAAATCGGGTTGGAGGCTCAGATCCGAAACCCTGTGGTCCAAGGGGGGAGTTGTCCGGGGGGTCAACATCCCCGTGGACCAATGGGGACAGGCCACGTGGAAATGATTTAAAAATTCATTTAAAAATAGAAAATGGTCGAATTATTAAAAACTTAAAACATGAAAATGTTTTTTTTAATTTTTTCTATTTTTTGTGATTTTTAATTAATTTTGCGAAATAAAAATAGGGTATGTATACTTTAGTGCTATACATATATATTTACAATATAGATTTTTAATTTTTTAAATTTTTAATTAATTATTTTTGTACATTTTTATTCCCATTTTATATTTTATTTGTTTATAGCAGAAAATTAGGAATAAAAAGGTATTTTTTATTTTATTTTTATTATTTATATACAAGGGGTAAATAAATAGATATATGCATATATATATGGTATATGTACAATGTTATTTTTGGTTTTTAATTTTGTTCTTTTTATTTGATTTTTGTTTTTATGGTTTTTATTTTATTTATTTACAACATAAAAGATAGAATATATATAAAATTTTAGGGATTTTAATTTATTTATTTATAAGGCTAAATAAATAGATAGGTGTTCTATGTACAAGGTGAATATATACAAGTGAATATTTTTATTTTCTTTTTAATTTTTCTCTTTTTATTTTGATTTTATATTTACAAATATATACAAATATATACAAGCCCATTTTATTCTATTTTTAGAGGAAAATATTTTTATGATATTTACAGGTATATTTACACACATGAGCTACCTATCTCTCCCTACTTTGGCTTTTATGCGGTCAGGCCCATGCTGAGCCCTCCCTTGGGATTAGGTTGCTCAATATTTATTATAAATATTTCCCTCTTTTTCTTTTAATCTTTATTCTTTTATTTATGCACAAAAACATGCTAATTATTAGTTTTTACACAGTGCATGCCTTTGGGTAATTATTTGTATTTACAAGTATCTACATGCATTTGCAAAGGTTTTTGTAGCTAAAATATAAGAATAAAGAGTGATGAATGAGTATTTATCACCCCCCTATACTTAACTTTGCTAGTCCCTTAGCAAACACTTATTTGGAAAAGAAGTGAAAAAGAAAGAAAGAAAAAGAAAAAGAGGAGAATGCACATGGATCAAGGTTGAATATTAAACTTGCCTTCATTAAATTGAATTATGGAGCTCGATCATATCTTTGGATTATTAATGTGTCGGAACCTTATTTGGACTTAAGCTTAAAACTCAACAGCCTCTAAGTTCCACCAATCTATAATCAAGACTCCTCAACAATCCAGATCAGAACAAGTCACCAAACACAAACCCTGAAGACCATGAATCTTTCCTTGTACTGTGAATGTGAAGTATAAGCTCTCCACCTCAGAAATGGCAACTTGACAACCCTCTTCAACAAGGTAACTCTATGACCCCAATCTGGTCATTCTTTCCTCGAGGAGCGGGGTATTCCCTTCTAAGTTCAAGTTCAACCAGCTCAAGAAGAGGAGGAAGAGGAGAATGGACCATGGCTAGTGTAGCCATGTATCCTTGGGAGCTCAACCAGTGTAGCCAAGTCTCCCTGCTGCAAGCTACATAAGGTGGGACATGAATCTCAAGCTTTGCTTATTGCACTATATACATACTCCGGTGGGATTATCATTTTCTATCAGACCCACCACTTTTTTGGAGTTATTTTCTTTTTGCATTTTTTTTTCCAAGTGCATCTATACAACATATACATGTGCAGCATATATACAAGGAGTTTTTCCTCTTGAGCCAGTAGACTATACCTCTTTTGAAGCATTATTGCAACCCACAACTCCTGTCGTTAGACCTCATGGCAACCAGACCAAGTTGAGACGCACTTCCTTCACTAAAAGAAGAAGAGAGGTTCCGCCTAGAAGCACTACCCTCATATGCTACCCCAAATCAAGGAAGACTGCCTCCTCACCACCTCATCCGTAGAGAGCTCGGTGCTAAGTGATGTGTCCAAGTAAAGCCATTGTCTATATGAGTCATGTGTGTGTTGTTAAGTGCTATACTTAGGCTCATTGAGATGACATGTGATCATAGCCTAGTGGACTCAAAGAATTAAGTCACCATGGACCTGAAAAGCCTTAAACCTAAGCCCTATAAGGTTCCTCTTATAAATTAGGTGGATTAAGATCTTAATCAAGCTCCATTTCCCAATTTAATTCCAGGCTAGTTTAAATGTCAACTATCATCCAGAAAAACTATATACATATATACACAAATGCTATTTACACAATTTTTACAAACATGCAAAATTTTTGAAAAATGTTTTGAAATCATGAATGGATGAATGCATGAATGCAAGTTTTGCAAAAGTATTTACACACATTTACACAAGATTTTTTGCAAACTTTTGATTTTCAAAACATTTTGGAAAAATTTTGTAGTATATACATAATTTTGATATGAAAATATTTACACAACTTTACACAAAAGATTTTTGAAAACATTTTTACAAAAATAATTTGTACAATAGCTATGTATGTGCAATAAAAGAATGATTATTTACAGGAAAAATTTTTTATTTTTGTGGTTTTTGGGTTTTCTAGCCATTTTTATTTATTAACACACTCACACAAAGTACGAGTTAAGGCTAACGTATATATGAAATATATACACACCCCCCTATACTTAGCTCGAACGATGTCCTCAGTGTCAAGAGCGATGAAGAAGACATAACTCGTGCTTAGTATAGGGAAGTGAAAAGGAAGACTATATACAAAGACGAATGAATGAATAGAAAGTCAAGAAGATCTCGGCTTTTCCCCCTATACATAGGATCAAGTAATCCTAAGTATAGCAGGTTGTACACAAAGGGAGAACCGAGTGGATAATGTACAGGGTCTACCCCCCCATACTTAGGGTAAAATATCCCTAAGTATAGACAGCAAAACAGGGGTAGAAAGAATCAAAAGAAAAACTCAAAGGTCCTACATCCCCCCTATACTTAGGGTAAAGTACGCCCTAAGTATAGCATAATCAAAAGATGAAGAAAGGGATGTGGGACTAAGGAATGTGATGATATGGACATCTGGATCTATACAGGTCGGAAGAACAATGATAATCAGGCGTGGGATGCCATAGATGTGAGTCAAGAGACCGCATCTCACGCAAAATGAATCGGTGCAACATCAACGACCCGCGGCTCATGATCTAGAAATGGCTTGAGCCGCTGGCCGTTCACTCGAAAGGTACTCTCAGAAGACAACTCAGATATGTCAATGCTACCGTTGTCGTGTACCTTTCTCACCAAGTAGGGTCCCTTCCATTTGCTATGTAGCTTCCCTGGAAATAGACGAAGCCTCGCATCAAACAGCCATACTCTCTGTCCAGGCTCAAAATGCTTGTGGCTGATGTGAGAATCATGACACTCCTTCACTCTTTCCTTATATTGTAGGCTGTTTGAGAAGGTGGTATCTCTAAGCTCCTCCAAGGCTGCTAACTCTGCCCTCCTCTGGTCTCCTACACTATCTGGATCAACAAGTATCTCAGTGACTGCCCAAAGTGACCTGTGTCTCAGCTCAACAGGTAAATGGCACGGCTTGCCATATATGAGGCGAAAGGGAGATGTGCCCAATGGTGTCTTGAAAGACGTCCTATATGCCCACAATACCGAGTCCAAAAGCTGTGACCAATCCTTTCGGTCAGGGCGGACGACTTTCTGCAATATAGTCTTGATCTCCCTGTTCGACACCTCGGCTAGACCATTCGTCTGTGGATGGTATGGAGTGGAAACTCGATGGTCTATGCCGAACTCTCTAGCAAGGGCCTTTACCTGGTCGTTGATGAAATGAGACCCCCCATCTGAAATCAATACTCGAGGTACCCCGAACCGCGTGATGATGTGCTTCCTCAAAAATCTGCAAACTATCCTGAAATCAGCGGCTCGGGCGGGGATGGCCTCAACCCAACGACTCACATAATCAACGGCTAGCAGAATGTACTCAAATCCCTGACTCTTAGGGAATGGACCCATGAAATCGATGCCTGATGCGTCAAAAACCTCACAGAAGTGAATGGGATGCATCGGCATCATATCACGCTGTCCATAAGTGCCCATCCTCTGACAGTCAGTACACCTCTTCACGAACTCATCAGAGTCCTTGAAGAGGGTAGGCCACCACAAGCCGGATTGGAGCACCTTCTGTGCCGTTCTCCTCCCAGAGTGATGTCCTCCTGCCTCAAGCTTGTGGCAGTAAGTGAGGACGCTATGGTGCTCCTCCTGAGGAATGCACCTACGCCAAACGCTATCCCCTCCTTCGTGGTAAAGGATGGGATCCTCCCAGTGGTAGGACTTGGCCTTCACGAGGAAGGTCTCAAACCTCTGCCTGGGCCAACCTGGTGGGACTTTCTTAGCAACAAGAAAGTTCACAATGTCAGCATACCACGGGAGGGAGGCGATAGCAAGGATCGCCTCATCTGGGAAGGTCTCACAAATAGGATCAATCTGCTCAGAATCCTCAGGCTGCTCTAAACGGGAGAGATGATCCGCCACCACATTCTTGACTCCAGGCTTATTCTTGATCTCAATGTCGAACTCCTGGAGTAGAAGGATCCATCTAGTCAGTCTGGCCTTGGCATCCTTCTTTGCCATGAGGTATCGGATGGCGGTATGATCAGTAAACAGGGTCACTCTAGATCCAATAATGTACGATCTGAACTTATCTAGGGTGAACACTATGGCTAGCATCTCCTTCTCTGTGACTGTATAATTCCGCTGGGCGGAATCCAATGTGCGGCTAGCGTAGTGGATAGCAAATGGGACTCCATCCCTCCTCTGTCCCAGCACGGCCCCCACGGCAAAATCGGAGGCATCCGTCATGATCTCAAATGGGAGAGACCAATCAGGCGGCTGGAGAACAGGAGCCTCTATAACACTCTACTTGAGAGTCTCGAAGGACGAAAGATACTTGTTATCGACAAGGAACTCGGTGTCTTTCGTCAGCAGGTCAGTCGACGGTCGGGCAATCCTACTAAAATCATGAATGAATCGTCGGTAGAAACCGACATGCCCCAGGAATGACCGTAACTGCCGCAAATTAGACGGCGGCGCGAGTTTTCTAATGACATCTACCTTGGCTGGATCAACCTCCATGCCCCTGTTGGAGATGATATGGCCAAGCACCGTCCCTTGAGTCACCATGAAGTGACTCTTCTCCCAAAATAGCACAAGGTGGACCTCTACACATCGCTGAAGGACTCGGTCTAGGCAGTCAAGACAGGAGTCGAATCCGTCGCCGTAAACCAAGAAATCATCAATGAAGACCTCCAAGCACTCCCCTACCATGTCCGAAAAGATCGACAGCATGCATCTCTGAAAGGTCGCAGGGGCATTGCATAGCCCAAATGGCATGCGTCGGAAGGCGTATGTGCCGAAGGGACAAGTAAAGGTGGTCTTGTCCTGGTCCTCGGGAGCGATGGTCACCTGGTTGTAGCCCGAGTACCCATCCAGAAAATAGTAGTGGCTCTTCCCTGCCAGTATCTCAATGATCTGATCAATAAAGGGCAGGGGGAAATGATCCTTCTTGGTGGCCTGGTTGAGTCTCCTGTAGTCAACGCAGACCCGCCAAGAAGTAGGTACTCATGTAGCAATCTCCTCTCCAAACTCACTAATCACTAAAGTGATGCCCGTCTTCTTGGGCACCACATGCAAAGGGCTGACCCACTTGGAGTCGGAGATGGGGTAGATAAAATCGGCGCTCCACCATTTCGATATTTCCTTCATGACAACCTCTCTCAGATTTGGGTTCAGCCGCCGCTGGAACTCACGCGACGGCTTTGCCTCATCCTCGAGATAGATATGGTGGGAGCACATGGCCGGACTTATCCCCTGGAGATCTGCTACGCTCCATCCGATTGCCTTGCAGTTCTTTTCAAGAACCCCCATCAAACGGGATTCTTGCTCTCCAGTCAGATCGGCGGAGATGATGACTGGGTACATCTCAGGCTCACCCGCAAGGAATCGATACTTCAGCGAAGTAGGAAGCGGCTTCAGCTCTGGACAGCTAGGTGCTGGTGGATCTGGCCTCTGAAAAGTCTGTGTGAACGCTGCCAAATCTGCATGGGATAACTGAAACTCTCTGTCACTCTCAGAAACTGGAGAAGGCTGCCCTGATGGACTGTCTCTGCTCTGCTCGGCATCTACCTCCTCCTCATCTGTAGGCTCAGTGGAAATCAGGTCTGGCATGTAATCCTCACAATCTGCCCCATCAGACTCCGACTCCGAGGGATCTGTATCGTCTAAGGTGGCATCAGTACCACCATCATCACAAAAATCAGTGTCGCGGTCGCGAACCGGCTCTGCTGCCTCAGAAGTATCCTGGACCAGGAATGTGCTCTCCAAGCTCTCCTCTGATGTCGTCTCTGCATCAGCGGAATCTGAAAATGAGAGGATGGCCTGTGCTGCTGGGTCTGCCCAAACTGCCTCATCGTATGTGATCACAAAGTCACAGTCCTGGTGGATGTCTAGCCCGGCATCTGTCATCTGCTCTGTATCTGAAGTGATCTTTGAGCATGATCTGTCTCTAGCTCTGCTGTCCTCGACCGTCTCTATTTGTACACTTTCGCCCATGATGCGAAAGTATACCTTCCCGCTATCATGGTCAGTCACTGCCTTGACTGTGGCCAAGAACGGACGACCGAGAATGATGGGGTATCGGTCACTGAATCAGGGATCTCCATGTCCAACACTACGAAGTCCACGAGGAATTGCAGGCCCTGAATAGTGACGACAACATCTCGCAACAACCCCTTCGGCCTCTTGACAGATCGATCAGTAAACTGAAGGACTGTCCTGCTCTGTCTAAGAGTGCCCAACTCGAAATGGTCGAGAAGGGCTGCCGGAAGGAGGTTGATCGACGATCCGCTATCTAATAGAGTACGGTCGAACCTCTGCTCTCTAATGTGGCATCTGACATAAGGAGCTCCGGAATCTGGCCTCTTGGCCGGTAGACGGTTCTGGATCGCAAAACACGTGGCTTTCGTCAGCACATGGATCTCTGAGTGATGGTTCCTCCTCTTCCTCCTGACTGTGGTCCTGTCTCTCAGTGAACGCTGAAGAAGGGGAATGTGCTGCAAAGCCTCCTGAAGAGTCAGTTGTATGTGAAACCGATCTATCATCTGCTGGCTGAACTCTTCCTGCTCTCTCTTTTTGGGATTTTCTTTTTTCTTCCCCTTCCCCATCTGAAGGGCTCTAGGGAAGTGGATCACTGGGTCCTTCTCAGATGAAGGACTAGGAAAAGGTCTAGACGGCTCGACGGCCGGATCCGCACATACATCACGCACCATAGTGGGACCAGAAAAAACCAAACCTTTTCCTTTATTCACAACAGAGTTCCGAGATACATCAGAAGTAGGAAAAACTACAGGTCTCTCAACAAAAGCATGGGTGGCCTCAGCACCACCATCGGCTGGATCGACTGGAAGACTCGCGGCCTTAGTACCGCGCTCTGGCTCGGCATCCTGGGTGGCATCAGTACCACCTCCTCGAATTGGTGAAACGGTGTCCTCAGCACCGCCTGTGGAATCAGCATCCTTGGTGGCATCAGTACCACTGTCATCATCTCTAGCGGCCTCAGTACCGCTCTCCTCCTCCTCGTCAGGCGCTCTGGGTGTATCCTCCTGATGTAGCTCAGGCAAGGCGCCGCCTGCTGGCATCCTATCGCTCCTAAGTGTGACAAAATCAGTATCAAAAAGATATCCGGTCATATCACCAAATGCATCACTAGGAGTGGTATACTCAGTACAAGCTACCTGCTCAGATTTCCTCTTCAGGTTATTGGGGTTCGGCTCAATCTGGGCAGGGATGGCGTCCTTCCCTCTCACAATGTCCCGCATCTCCTGGCGGAACTCGTCCATCTCCCGTCGAAAGGTAGCCTGCTGATCAGTGAGAAGGCGGGCTATATCATCCAAGATGGGGCTCTCATGAGAGCCCGACGGGTAGCCTCTCTGGTAGTGAGGCTGTTGGAACTGGTGTTGTGGCTGAGAGGGGTATGGGTGGTGATGTTGCTGCTGCTGGTGAGGTTGATCTCGCCTCCAAGACTGTCCCTGCTGATAGGTACGAGGACCATACGATGACTGTTGCTGCTGCTGTGGTGGGTACACTGGGGGCTGCTGCTGCGGCTGGTGATCCCTCTGATGGCCATACTGACCACCCTGACCTGATGGCTGCTGCTGGGGCTGGGCACCTCCGGTCCCCCAACGGAATCTGGGATGGTCTCGTCGGATACCGGGTTGGGGCGGTCATACCCAAATCCCGTTGACATCCATCAACGGCTCTGCATCGTACTGGGGTGGCGGAAGCACTGCCAGAGGCTGATCCGGCTGGTATACCACCATCTGCAAGTCTGGAGATGGTGGTGACTGGTAGGTGGGCTGCGACTGCTAGTACGGCTCCGCCTGTACAAGATGAACCTGTCTAGGCTGCTGGTGAGAGCTGGAGCACTGGGACGAGCTGCTGCTGCTGCCGGAATTGCCTCGCGACTGAAGACGGGGCTGGGAAGCCGTTTGTGCCTCCTGGAGACACATGAGCTGGATCTTCATGTCGCTCAGAGTCTGTGCGATCTGCTCCATCTGAGTGATGCCCTGGCACTGCTTCTTCTCAATCAACTCCATCTGGTCCAGCTTCTCGCTGATGATCCCCATGTCCGTGGCGGATGACTCAGCCTGTGCTGCTGCTACTGCGGACGAACTGGAAGGACCGACATCGACCCGTGCTATCCTCTGGTACTGCACGGATTGTGGCTGCTGGGTTCTGCCCTGAGTGTATAACCGGGTCTGAGACGTCACCATGTAGTTCTCAGCTATCTCCTCATAGATGGCCCAGACCTGGTCGTGATCCTTGGCGAAGTAAGACCCGCCACAAGAAGCGTTCACCAAGCCCTGAAGCTCTGGTGTCAGCCCGCTGAAAAAGCTCTGCACGAGGTTCGGCTTGGAAATGTCGTGGTGCAGGCATCTGTCAGTCAGCTCTTGAACCTCTCCCATGCCTCATGGAACTGCTCGTTGGGGAGCATAGAGAAGTTGATGATCAGGGCTCTCACGGCATTGGTCTGCCCGAGTGGATAGTACTTATGCAAGTACTCGGTGCGGAGCTGCTCCCAAGTGTAGACAAACTTCCCCAGATGTTTCAGCCAGGTGGCTGCTCTGTCTGCCAAAGAAAAGGGGAAGGCAATCATCCTGATGGTATCCTGGTCCACCTGACGGTCGTAGACAGTACTGCAAATCATGAGAAACTCCTGGAGGTGGAGATGGGGCTCCTCGGTGGCGAGCCCATGGAAACGGGGGAGGAGCTACAAGGTTTTTGGGGGGAACTTGAAGTCCCCCATGATGGCTGGTAAAACAACCCAGTGATGCATCAGGGTCCATTCGGGGTTGTGTAACTCCCGCATCGGTCTCGGTGGGTCTCCTGCTCCTGCCGCGGTGGCTGCCGCTGCGGCGGCGGCCGCTGCAGCTGTTGTGGCTACTATTGCTGCATCATCTGGGACTCTCGGCCCGTCTCTACGCTGCTCTCGCTCTGCTCTCATCTGCTCCATCTCTCTCCTCATATCTAACATGAAAGCTCCCTGATCCCTCAACTGCTGCTGCACTGTCTCGAGGGAGGCGATCAGGGTGGAGTTGATCGCACCCTGGTCCAGAACAAAATGCTCGGGTTGTGGACCTCTACTGCGATCATCAGAACTGCCGGCCATGGTCTCTGCAAATCAAATGATCCATACTCAGGTGCCGATAAATCTGAAAGTCTCTCCTCTGGCACTGGCCTCTCGGAATGGAAAGAAACGGGGTCGAGGGGGAACAGGGTGGAATCATACTTGGGTTCGGAGAGCTGGTCTCGGCTCTCGCGAACCAACCTAGATGAACGGGTAGACGCGCCCAAAAGCGGTGCAGCCAGAGGCTACCTAAGAGATCGTCTGCCCATCATCTTGATGTGGCGAGTAAGGCGGATGAGATCTGGAGAAACTATGATCACAAGCAAACCCCCAAGTTCACCAACGCAACGCGAGGTGAAGACCGTAAAGGCTCGGTCAATTTATCTTATCAATTTTATTTTGGTGAACAATCAAGATATCAAAGCGATTACGTGACCTGCTAGGATACCCGATACTTTCCCAACCGACTGTCCCACACAGAAGTAGTCGGTAATCAGTCGAGAAGAGTACCGGAGGGCTCTACCTAGTGCTCGGGTCACTCTCTCGCACAATCAAACCAATCAATGAGGGGGTTGCTCTCCCTAAGACAAGTTTTTAAATGAGGTGTCTTTTAAGGTCAATAGTTTTAGCAGTCCCAATTTTACTGTTTTTCTTTTTAGGTCTTTTTCAATAAAAACAAAAACGCCTAACGAATTTTTTGGTTCTCCTGGTTATTAAGTCAAAAACAGGGGGAGAAGACGAAAAAGCCAATACGTGATAAAATCAATGATGCATGCAAAGTAAGAAAGGCGTACCTGTCTCCAGCACTCTACATGCAATATGATCCGCACAGAATTGAAAGACAGAAAGTAAACTACCTATATGGTGCAGCGAAAAAAGCCGAGTCCCTAAGCAGGCAACTTCTACTCGAAAGAACTGTCTAGCTGGTCACCAGCTTCGATCCAGAGAGTCTGGTCTCGGTCTACCCCTCCTCCTCCCGACAAATCGGGTTCAGGAGCAGCGCTTGGCAGGGCAGGCTGCGGCACGTAGGCTCGAAGGAAGTGAGTCAGCTATTTTTATTAACTTTTTATAGTAGGTCCAATTAACGATCTATAGGCACAAGCAATCTATTAGGTGTTTGGATCCTACTCAGTACGGCACAGTCAAATAGAAAGTCCTATGGCTAGGGGCTCGAGAAAAACCGCGTGAAACCGTAAAAGGCAGCGAAAAACAAAAATCGTGAAAAAACCGCGAAAACCTAAGGGTCCCCCGAGCACATCGGTGCTCGACGAAACAGACCCAAGAAACGGTCCAAGTCTGTTGTCCCTGTGTTATTACAATTCTAATCAAATGTGCTAAAATAAACCTAAACTACTCCTCTCTCACTCAGCTACTCTCTCGCTCTCTCCTGCGGCTCCGTACAGAAGGGAGCCGCCTCCGAATCCCACAGTTGTGCCGGCTTCTCGAAAGTCGCCGCCTCGGTCCTCGGGCCCTCGCAAGAAAGAAACAGAGTGTTATCAACCAAATAGAATAATCAAATAAAGACAGAAAATATAAACAGGGGTATATGTGCAGAAATGGCAAATAAAATAAACAAGCAAACTCAAGCAAAAATGAAAATAAAAGAAAATAAAATAAAATAAAATAAAATAAAACAAAAATAAGAGAAAAATAAAAAGCCGCGAAAAGCCGCGGACTCAGAAAGAGCCGCGGAAATCCGCGAAAAAGAAAATAAAAAGAAAAAAATGAAAAAGAAAAGATGACTACTAAGCCGTGCTCCCCGGCAACGGCGCCATTCTGATGACATGCCCGACGATTCGGGTAAAGGTAATCAAGGGTCGTTGCGACCCAAGTCACCAAGCGGTGTCAATCGAGAAAAATCAGACCACCAAACAAAGGCAAAAATCAAAGAAACTCAAGTAGCGGTCTCGCTATTATATTAACCTGGTATAGCGACCAGGGTCGAACACAAGGAGCACGTGATGGCCTTGCAGCCTACGAAGTAGTCTAAAATAAAATAAAATAAAATAAAGGTATTTTTGGTGGATTTTTAATCTTTTTATATTTTTTGGATTTTTAATTCAATAAAAGAAATAAGAAAAGAAATAAACAAGCCAATATAACCAATTATTTAGCCATTCAAAAATCACCCAAAAATTCAAACAAAAATGTTTTTATGTTTTTTATAATTTTTACTGTTTTTTGGTTAATTTTTGGTAATTTTCTGATTTTATTGAATTTTATAAAAATCAAACAAGGCAGAAAAACAAGGGTACTATCCAGTCAGACTTGGAGGGCCAATTTAAAATGCAAAATGGCCCTATCAAGGTCTGAAGGTAATTTTCCTGTAAAGAAGAGAAGACAAGGAAAATTTAGGCACCAAAAGTATTAATTTTTATTTTTCTTTTAATTATTAGAATTATTATGGGTTTTATGGGGTTTTGTAATTTTTATAGGTTTTATAAAGCCAAAAATGACCAAAATTGGTCAGAAAATAAAACAAGATAAAATAAACACTATGTAATTTTTTTGTAATTTTTAGAGGTGTTTTAATATTTTTTGTGATTTTTAAAGTTAGTTAGTAAAGAAAATGCTTGTTTTTGAATTTTTAAAAATAACAAAAATAATCAAAAATATCTCCAAAAATTAAAGAAAATTTTACACAATGGCAGGAGCCATGTGTCCAATTTTCATCGAATTTGGAGTTAATTTGCTATTTTATTAAAAATAAAAACAAGGGTCCAGTGCACAGGGACCTGTACGCAAATAGAACAAGTTCCAGGGGGTCCGGTGCAATTTCTCCATGAAATCACGCACGAGGCACGTGACCTGGGCACTCAGGGACCTATTTGCAATAAAACTAAAGTTCCAGGACTCTTTAGTAACACGTACTAAAAGTCCAGGGGCTTCAGTGTAAATAACCCACTATATCAAGCACATGCGCAAATAAAACATTCACAGGGGTATTTATGCAAATACTAAAAAGTTAATTTCATTCAATAACGCCCTAGAACATCAAGGCTATACATGCAATTAACCCAGAAAAGCACGTGTCGACGCACGTATTCCACTACAAACAAGGGTATAAATGCAAATACCAGAAAAGACAGGGTCCTCTATGCAAATTACCAAACTACAAAAAAGTTTCTAAAATATTTACAGGACTACAAATTAACAACTAAATATCTAAAGGCCTAAGAGATATTTACCCTTTATTATATCCGAGGGACGGATGGGCGCCACGTGTAGATCCAACGGTCGGGGAAGGGTGGTGCCTCAGCAAGGATCCTCGGTCCTGATCGAACGGTTGGGGCCTCTCCACATGGGAGATCGGGTGGCTAGGAAGCGTCGTGGCTAACCCTCGACGATCGGACGGCTGCGGTCTCTCCTCCACTGCTCAAACGGTGACGGTTGCTCCTGGCGTGGACGACTACGATGTAAACTGGATCTGGAGGACGATCGGACGGCTGCGGAGGTTCCTCGAAGAACTGGACTCCGGCGAGGTTCGTCGGGCTCGTGTACACGCTGAAGACCTCCTCGTGGGCTGCTGAAGATCGGAGAAGCTACGCCTTGGCCTCCCGCGTCGACTGGTCCCCTCCGATGGTGGCGAGGAGCTCTGGAGAGCTCCGGCGGAACTGGCGGAGGAGGAGCTGCTGCTCCAAAGAGTCGAAGCCCTCAGATGGGCTCCTCTGGACCTGCAAAGATGTGAAACGAGCTCCTGGATCGAGGGCAAAGTGCCTCAACCCGGTTAGGAGTGGTGAATGTTATCGGCGCGTCGGGGCGAAGGGGTTCCGGCAAGGCGACGGCGGAGGAACCCCAATCCCAGCTCCTGTGCAAGCTGGGTTGGATGAAGGGGTGGAGAAGGTGCACGGAGAGAAGGCGAAGGTGGTCAGCGACTCCAATGATCGAACGGATAGCTATGGTGGTCGGAATCCACGATGAACGACGACGTAGCAAATTGGGTGTAAATCAAAATTAAAGAAATAGGGAAAGAGAGAGGTCTACCTACTGGATGCTGTCGACTGTGGAGGAGCTGGGGATGCTCCAGGTCCTTGCCTCAAGAACCGTCGGTGTTCGAGGCTCGAGCGTCACCTCCAGGCGGCGCACGGCGGCACAACGTCGCCGGATCGATGGTCTACGCGTCCCCTCCTCGTTGCAACACTGCCTGGAGCGAGCTGTCACTCTCACGGAGCTGATGGAGGTCCTTGGGTGGAAAATGAACGAGCCAAAGATGCATGAAATGGGAGGCGGAGCTCGGACTAAATACCTCTAGGGGTCCGGCTATCGGGGAGTCGGGCGAGCAGCTTGAAGCGCGGATCCCCAAAATCCACCCCGGACGTGGATAAGGGATGATCAGACTCGGATTAGGACCCGAGGTTAACGGATTTGGTTGTCGGATCGAGCGTGGGTAATTCCGAGAAATCGGGTTGGAGGCTCAGATCCGAAACCCTGTGGTCCAAGGGGGGAAGTTGACCGGGGGGTCAACATCCCCCGTGGACCAATTTGGACAGGCCACGTGGAAATGATTTAAAAATTCATTTAAAAATAGAAAATGGCCGAATTATTAAAAACTTAAAACATGAAAAATGTTTGTTTTGATTTTTTCTATTTTTTGTGATTTTTAATTAATTTTTCGAAATAAAAATAGGGTATGTATACTATAGTGCTATACATAGGTATATTTACAATATATATTTTTAATTTTTGATTTTTAATTAATTATTTTTGTACATTTTTATTCCCATTTTATATTTTATTTGTTTATAGCATAAAATTAGGAATAAAAAGGTATTTTTATTTTATTTTTATTATTTATATACAAGGGGTAAATAAATAGATATATACATATATATACATGGTATATGTACAATGTTATTTTTGGTTTTTAATTTTGTTCTTTTTATTTGATTTTTGTTTTTATGGTTTTTATTTTATTTATTTACAACATAAAAGATAGAATATATAAAAAATTTTAGGGATTTTAATTTATTTATTTATAAGGCTAAATAAATAGATAGGTGTTCTATGTACAAGGTGAATATATACAAGTGAATATTTTTATTTCCTTTTTAATTTTTCTCTTTTTATTTTGATTTTATATTTACAAATATATACAAATATATACAAGCCCATTTTATTCTATTTTTAGAGGAAAATATTTTTATGATATTTACAGGTATATTTACACACATGAGCTCCCTATCTCTCCCTACTTTGGCTTTTATGCGATCAGGCCCATGCTGAGCCCTCCCTTGGGATTAGGTTGCTCAATATTTATTCTAAATATTTCCCTCTTTTTCTTTTTAATCTTTATTCTTTTATTTTTGCACAAAAACATGCTAATTATTAGTTTTTACACAATGCATGCCTTTGGGTAATTATTTGTATTTACAAGTATCTACATGCATTTGCAAAGGTTTTTGTAGCTAAAATATAAGAATAAAGAGTGATGAATGAGTATTCATCAACTGATATTGAGGCTGGAATTGTTGGTGCTGGTATTGTTGAGGTTTGCCTCCATGAATCTGGTGGGCAGGTATCTGACCCTGCTATAAACTCAATTAGCCTTGCCCTGACGGACGGGGTTAGTTCCGCTCATGGTCAAACCAGATACGGTTCGCCTCCTGAGTGATAGGTGGAGGTGGAGCATGTTGTTCGGGAATATATGGACCCTCTTGTTGGTATGGAATGATCTGCTGTGAATGTTGTGGGACCTAATCAGGTGTCTGCATGTAGTAAACTAGCTGAACTTTGGATGTGTTGAGCCACAGGACTCGAGGATCGGAAATTAATGATATGAAAGTGTTGTTGCTATCCCCAAAAAAGCCGTGACAAACAAACAATTTTTTTATTTTTGCTACTTATTAACCTGTATAACAGACAAGGTCGAACTCAGGGAGGCTACAAATCCCAAGGGTTAGTCAATTAATCAAAAATAAAATAAGAGAAAAATAGGAATTTCAAAGGATACTATCCTTGGTTTTTGTGGATTTTCTATTTTTTATTTTTTATTATATATTTTTTATTTTCTTATTTTCAAATTTTTAGTGATTTTAATTTTGTAATTTTTTTATTTTTAATTCAAGAACAATATGCACAAGCTAAGAAATACGCATACCAACTCTTTTTGTAATTTTCAATTGTATCAAAAATGCTCAAAAAACCCAGAGAAAGTATCTTTGTGTTTTAAAGATTTTGAAATATTTTGGGAAATTTTTGTAGAATTTTTCAGAAGTTTTTGTATTTTTCTAAAAATCAAACAGTGGCAAAATGTGAAATTATGCACAACTTGGAGTAATTTGCAACTCAAAAATATTTTAAGTATCCAAAACTCCTGGCAATTATTTTTATAATAGACTATATGCAAATATCTACAAACAGGAAGTGAAATGACAATTTTTGGATTTTTGTAGATTGTTTTATGATTTTAATAAAATTTTTAGTATTTTTCCCATTTTTTGGGGTTTTATAAAGATTAAATGCGTGAAATTTGGATAGAAATTAAATGACAATGAAAGAAACCTACTCTAATTTTTTTGAATTTCTGGAGCAATATTTGAATTTTTACGAATTTTTGAAACTCAGATAGGGAAAAATGACATGTTTTTTATTTTTTAATAATATAAAATAATGATAAAATGCAATGAAAACTTTTACAAAGAAGATGTATACTACATGAGTCTAAATTAAATTTTTGAGAATTTTTGGACTGATAAAAACATTTATTTCAATAGAAAAATCATGCAAATTAAGAATCTGGATAACATGGACTAAAAATAATGGAAAGTTTTTGCTTGAAAGATATAATAAAAATAAATGCAAAGATAAAGTTGCAGTTTACCCACAGTAGGCATGTTTCTTTCACGTGCTGGATGGAGAACAGGGGCGTTTTCGCACTTTCTCAAATCTTCAGGGTTTAGATGTAATTTCACCCAACTTGAACTGACAAGGCCTCTTTTTACGATTGCAGAAACTTCTGGGAGGTAGAATGAAATTTCTTTAGACTTTTTTTACATCTCCTAGGGTTTTCGTTCATTCTTGATTCACGCACAACATAGAAGGGAGTCGCATTGTGCCGCCGCTTTCTTCAACCTCAAGGAGGGGGGTCATAGGGTGAAGTCGGCGGCGTGGAGGTCTGGAGCGGTAGAGTCAGCCGGCGATCCTTCACGATCAGGCGCGGGGAGGTTACGTGAGGGGGACGGGGCCTTGCTGGCGCGCGGTGGTCAGGTGGGTTCCAAGCGTGGTTAGAAGAGGTGCTCCTCTCAGGCGGAGGAGCAGTGAGGGTGAAGTTGCGCGCGGGTGGCACGTTGAGACTTGATCGGCGGTGATGCTCACTGGCGGTGGTAGCTGCTACGCGCGTGGAGGTCGGCGTGAGGGTTGCGCTCTGGATGGCGGTTGTTGGAGACCTGCGGCAGAGAAGTGGCAGATCGGCTATCAAGCGTGGAGGTGGAAGGAGCACGGGCAGCCATTAAAGCGACTTAGCGGCTGGAGCTCTGCCCTAGGCGGAGGAAGACCAGCGACGTGGTCGGGCGGAGCAGTGTCTGGGGTGGGGCCTTCTTCTTTTTTTGTTTTTTTTGTAAATGTAAAAACAGAAAGATCAAAGAAAATATATTTTTTATTATTCTTTTTAAATTCGAAATAGGGAAATGAAAAAACAGATAATGATTTTTTGAATTTTTATCTTTATTTTTTAATTTTTTTAGATTATTCTGCAAAAAAATGTTATAAAAAAGGAAAAATATTTTAAAAAATATTATTCTTTTCATTTATAGAAAATCGGAAGGTGAACGGGGATTCGGCAAAACGTGAGGAATTCAATCCGACTCTCCGACCACCGTGCGTGGTCGGAGTTGAGAGATCGTGGAAGATAGAAAAGAACGTGATATGATCAAGAAAATGGATGAAAAATCAGATCGAGGGTGGATTAAATCGTGGGTGATGATTCTAAGATCTAGATAAAAAAATTAACAATGAAGAGAAAATACGAGAAATAAAACTACGATTAATATACGATAAAGATAAGAAAAAAATGTGGATCTCACCTTAGGAGCGGAAATGCTACCGTGATCGCCTCGATGAAGGCTGACTCGCTGTCACCGGACGGCTCGGAGGCTAGGTAACTTTCTCGACAAGAAGACTCTTGGAGATCGGGCTCCTCTTACCAAAGATTGATCAAGTTGGAATGAGAGAGAAGGAGCCATATAAATAGAAAAGATAATGGAATGAAATTTGAATTTTTGGCTTTTTGGATAAAGATATAAGAGAGATGAAAATTGAAATGAGATAAAGATAAAGAGAGATAAAACTATTTACGAAATTAACTAATTTTTTTGATTTTTCGTCACTTTATGTAATGGAAAATTAAAAGTTAATTTTTTTTATTTTTTTGTGGTAGTTAATTAAGAAAATTAAATATATACATATGCTATATACATATATGGCATTATATACATGGGTAAATGAGCAAATTAGTCCTTTTTCGTTTTAATAATTTTTTATTTTTAGTTTTATTTTTATTTTAAATAATTAATAAAAATATTTACAAATATATACAAATACAATATGTACAAAATACATGGGAAAATTGCACAAACCACCCCAGAAAACCAACTTTTTACTTGTAACTCCAAAAATTATGAAAATATAGCCATTTTAAAGATAATTTAATTTAGAATCCAATGGAAGTGAGATTGGTTCAATTTGAGTTCATATGGAGCCGGAATTGATCTTTCAATTAGTGCTTAGTGGCTTTTTCCAAGTGTGGTTGCTTTTATTTTGTACATGATTTAATTGTGTAATTATTTTTATTAATTAGAAAACATTTTTATTTACAACTTTGGTTTTGAAAGTTATTTGATTTGAGGTCAATTAAGGGACAAATAAAATAGCAAAGTATATAAAAATATATACAGAACACAATTTTTTGGATTTTCTAATTGAGGGCCCTATCTCCCCCTACTTTATTCCTGGTCGATCAGGTCAAATCTTGACCTTCTCTCGGGGTTCAGGTCAGCCTGTATCTATTACATATATACAATCTTCCTCTCTTTTTTATTTTCTTTATTTTTTCTTTCTTTCTTTATTTATTTATTTTAGGTTAAAATAATATACAAATATACAATATTTACACACAGATACAAGTTAGTAAGAATATGGAGTTAGTGTTATATACATGTGTTTTATAAGGGATTTTAAGCTAAAATAAATGAATAAAGATGACGAATTATAAGGGATTTTAAGCTAAAATAAATGAATAAAGATGACGAATCACAGATTCATCAGGATTTCCTCTGGTACTCTGTTGGTGGAAGAAGTCTGCTCTCGGGCAGAAGTATCGGCTACTACACTCGCACTATGAACTGTGTTGATCGTACTAACAAGAAGTTCCAGGTGCTTTGTGATTTCATCCAGCTTGTCCAGGTTCTTCATCCTCTGTTCGATCACTTAGAGCTTCTCAAGCTCTTTGGATCATTTCCCAATTATATCAACTTTAATTAGGTGATTCCCAATGATGGCCAAATAACAATTGTCCACCATATCCACTTCACGTGATGTCAAAATATTGACAACCTTGTGGGGTACTCCAGGAGAGGTAACGAGATGCTTCTGAAAAGCATGTAAAGAAGAAAGAGCTGTTGAGATCTCCACCATCTCCTCAAAAATCTGATAAAGGACATCCTTGTCCTTATTGAAGTGACTTACCCCACAAGCGGCATCTACCAACTTCTGGTTTTCTATGCTTAACCCCCCAAAGAAATTTTCCACTAAGCTCGTCTTGGGAATATCATGATGGGGCACTTCTATGTCAAGCCTTTAAATCTTTCCCACGCCTCATGAATAGGTTCATGGGGCATCTTGGAGAAGTTAGCAATCAATGATCGCATTTGGTTGAGACGACCAAGAGGATAATATTTGTTCAAACATGCGGACCTCGACTCTTCCATGTTGCGATAACCCTTCCCAAATGATTGATCCAATATAATGCCTTGTCCATCAGACTGGACGGGAAGGTTGTCATCTTCACTACCTCTAAAGGGACATTTGGGTAGTCTATTGTTCTACATATGTGATCAAACTGTTAGAGGTGTATGTAAGGTTCTTCATTGATATTTCCCAGGAGTATAGGGAGAAGCATCAAAGTTGTGGGCTTGAGCTCAAAATGCCCATGAATCGCAGGGATTTGAATCCTTGAGTACATCTGTCATGCCCCTGGATTATAGGCATCTTTTAACGTAAGCTTAGCCACTGGCATTATAGGATCTCTTCCCCAATTACAACCTCCTCCATTATTTCTATCCTCCTCTCTCATGTCTTCTCTATCATGCCTCAGCTCGAGAATCATATCTCTCAATCCAATTTGAAAGTCAGTGAAGAATCCATGATTCATTAACTTTTTTATCGCATTTTGTCTTAAAACCCTTAAAAAATACATGTAAATATACATTAATTCCCATCCTTTATAAAAACTTCATTCATAAATAAAAATGCACTTTTATACATCAAAAACATGTAAATAAATAAAGAACAAAGAAAAGAAAATAAGGCAGATTGTAAATATGTGTGTATATATATATATATACAATATGACTTATAAATATAAATATAACTGCAAGGTATATTTATAACCTAACCCCCAAGACCAAGTCAGTATGGATTGGTCGACAAACCAATAAGTAGGGGGAGATAAGGAAAGAAAACCATAAAAATAAATTAAAACACACTTCACACACTTCTCACTATTTATCAAGTAAATACAAAACTTCATTGATTTTTAATTAATTCATATCTACTTTTTTTTACCAAACTCTTTTCCTAATTATTTCTTAAAATGTATATAAAAATATAAAAATACGTTAAAAATATTATATTGTACATATACCAAGAAATCCTACTTTTAAATTGTCAAATTCTCAACTTCCGAACATCATAACTTCTTCATGCGAACTCCGATTTCACTCTATTCATCTTTAAAGTTCATAAAATATTATTCTCTAATTAATAGAGGGTTTCATTGAATTCAGAGTCTGTTTGCAAAAAGTTGATTTTGAGACCTAATGACAAAGGGATTTCTGGGCTATTTATTTTATGTAGAACACACTATTTATAATTTTATTAATTTTATAATTTCTAATTATTTTCATGATATTTTATTTTCATCATAATTTATTTCAGAATTTTTGGAGCTTATTTATTATTTTAATAAAATCCAAAACACTAATTTATAGATAAAATTAAACTGTATAACTTATACATGTATTTATTAATATACCTAAAGTAATTTATTAAAATCCCTAAAAATTCACATAGCCTTTATTTATTATTCTAATAATTAAGAAAATACAAATTTAATATTTAGTTATTTATTTATTGAATTAAAAATCAACAATCTATTTATTAAGTATTATATATACATATTTAATAATATAATATTTATATTTCGCATTATAATTATTATTTATAAAAAGTAATTATTCTAAAATTTAGATAATTTAATCATTTACATTTCTTGTTTTTATACCTATTTAAAATAACGCTATTTACTATTTATTATATAATTTATAAGGTATTTATGCATCTGGCCAACCAGGTTCTGACACGTGTCAGCACCTGGTGCATCTTCTCCAAGAAGCTGGTACTAACTTATGTTTCAACCGGCCATCTTCACCAACTTTTCCCACGCGCTTTACAACTCCTTCAGGCGATCCAAACCCATGATTCTAATCTCCTAATAACCTTGTCACTCGGCCACCATTAGATTAACCTTGAAGACCAAGCAATCTCTCTATAAATACCCCCAAAGCTGGCGGATTCCAACTAACTTTTTCTTAACCACCTGAAACTCAGATCCAGTGGCCGATCTCCTATCTTCCTAGCCTTGCTCAGGCTGCTCTGGAGGTGACAGCTCCGCCCAAGGGGAACCACGTGGAAGGAGGACCATCAGGGAGAAGTTCCAAGGCATCAACCTCGCCTTGCATCGTCGCCGCGTGCGCGTGGAGCTTCGGGAAGCCGACCCGTCGAACGATGACAACAGTAGTCCTGCACTCTGCACTTCACAGGTATTCGTTCTTATTCGCAATTTTCTTTCTCGATCCTCGTGCCACGATTAGCGTGGTTAACTACGTAATTAGGTGGCCTAATCATTCACTTTAGATGCCAAATCTTAGGATCCTTGCAAACACAATTGAATCGATTTCAATTCCATCTCGTTTCTTCCACATTGTTTACGCCTATTCTCATCTATTCTGGAAATACATTTTTGATCTTGCAAACTTAATGTGCTGGCTGATTTCTTTGCAAATCGAGCACGTATGTTCATCTTTGCAGATCCAACTACCTTCTGGAGCGATTTCAAGTCATTTGGAGCCCTTAATCATCACGTAATTCGTGTTCAAAAAAGGAGCAACAAACTCTATCAGCCTCGGGAGCAGCAAGATCGTCATCTTCACCGACCGATTCTCGTCGCTCTCCGCCATCTCCGGTCGTGTTCACCCGCAGGCGAGCTCGAGGGGTGGAGGAGCCATCCCTCTGGCCCTACAGAAGGCCCAAGCTTCGTTTCGATCGACGGTAAGAATTCGGAGAAGTCGTCGCCTTCACCAGCTGCTCCACATCCTGAATAACAACCCAAGAACAGCCGAGCTACAGTTGAACGCCACGTGTCCTAGAGTGGACGCACCAGATCGACCTGCATGTTATAATCTTGGATGTCCAATCTGAAATAGTGTGAATTTTGCAACTTAAACCCAGAAGACTTCCAGAAGTTCCAGACCGCCTCCAACATTTCCACAAATTACATGTAGGTCCCCGCATGGGGACCTAAATGTAAACATTCATATTTTTCTTATATTCTAGTCCCTGACAGAGGATTAAACTGCAGGATTTTATTTCTTTTTTTGCATTTCTACATCTGAGTTATAGGGTGACTTTGGACGCACTTTTGACAATATTTTTTTATATTTTTTAGGGTAGTTACACAACTACCCTAGCAAGGTTTTTCAGTGATTCTTGTGTGTTTTTGTCGCTTTTTCATCATGTTTTGATTCGTTGAATTTCGCTTCTATTTTGATTTGTTTTTGAGTTTTCTTCGAGCTCGTTGCTCGTTCGATTTACCTATAATATGATATCACATAAATTTCACATATTTCTCACATATTATGTTGTAGGTAAATTGTTTGAAAAATATCACTTTGAAAAATTAAAAAAATTGAAAAAGATAAAATCGAATAAAAGCTTAAAAATCAACTCATTTCGAGAAGAGATAAAAAATCACAAAAAGATCCTTTTCACTCAAAAATCAAGATATCTCTATTCTGCCTCCTTGTGTTCGACCTAGGCACACTTACCTGGCTAAATAAAAAGTGTACCGTTTTAAAATAGGAGAGAAGCCACTTAATCCCTTCTTTCTCTCTCTCTCCTATGTTAAACCGAAATTTGTTTGATAAAGTTCGGGTTTCGGTTCTGAGCGATCCTCTACACCGACAATTTTCTTATCGTTCACGAGACCCGAGCCTTATCAGTCAGCCTACTCTGTCAACTGTGCTTGAATCGAGTGAATGGAGGCTAACATGGTGGTATTAATCTCTGACTATTCAGCCATGGATATTTTCCCTTGGGTGGCATCAAGTATCCGGAATCTGACTTTTAAAATGTGCATGACACTTGATTAGTCCTCAAAATGGTGAAGTATCATATACTAGTTTTAAATTAGAGTCAATCTCAAACATCTGATTGATGGATGAGGTGAAGGGTGAAGTGAAGAAAGAGGAATATTCAGGAAGTGAGTCTCCCCGAATAGAAGACGAATGAATCGGAGTGTGAAATGAGTTCGCAAAATCCGAACGAGGAATGCTCCGATCTGACATCTTCGAAATCAATATGCAAGATAAGGGAACACGAAGGTCAATGCAAGAGGAAAAATTTAGTTGAAGGTGCAAATGGCGCGGAAGGATCTCTAGAACTAGCAATCAAAACACAAAACCCCATTTTTCACCCCCTCAACACAAGTGGAGACCGCAAGAGTTCAATCTTTTATCTTTTCAATTATAGTTGGTGATAAGTACAATCTTTGAAAGAGTTAACGAGTTGTTACGTGCATGTATTAACCTAAAGATTGGCATGATTCTTATGACTAATTGCACCTGCTTTCAGCCAGTATGGGAGTAAGTACGGATCGTAAAAACGGCTCCCCGTTACTTGAGGATGGAGCCTTACGTAGTGTCCTCTAAACCACCCACTCTGCTAAGGAAATCTAGACCATTTATCAGCTACCTTCATTTCCTCACTGAGAAGTAACTAATCGTTTTGTAGAACCAGTAGTAGATATGAAAATCCGGGCTTGGATATATCCTAGTTTTTGTCCCTCTCTCACTTTTACAAGTAAATCAAACAATGAGGGTTACTCTCCCCAAAATAATGATTTTTCCTTATGTTTAGTTTTAAGTTCCAGTTTTCTTTAGCAGACCAGGTTTTATGAAATTATCATTTTTTGAATATTTTCAATTAATCGTCTATCGAGTGTCCAATTTCCTTTTTGAATTATGTGAGTTAAAACAAGGGAGGAAATCAAAAATGCCAATGCGTGATTAAATACAATGATGCATGTAGGAGTTTACAGATGTGTACCTTGTCGTCAGCACTCTGCATGCAAGATGATCCGCGCAGAATTGAAATACATAAAATAAAACTAACCTATATGATGCACGTGAACTGTCCTAGCAATAACTTCTATTAGCGGGCAAGAACTGGTTAATTTATTAAGTCCAAATACACTCTACTCTGTAGGTACAGAAATTCTTATTTAGGGTTTTGGACCTAATTAACTACCTTGATCAAGCAAGTTAATTAAAGCAAGCATTAGTGGCAAAGCGTAGAAAACTTTGTGAAACATATAAAAAGAAAGTGATGAAAAACAAAATCTGTGAGGTCTCCCGAGTGCAACGACACTTGGTGAAACAGACCCTGCACACACGGTATATAATGTCCTTTTTATAAGAGTTTTTGATTGAATAAAAATGCTAAAATCTATCTACAACTATCTATGCTCCAAGTGTTGGTCTCCTTAAATTCTTCTCCTCCTACGATCTCCTGTGGCTCGGTGAAAAATCAAGTTGCCTCTGCTTCGCTTGGGTTCTCCAACGCTCTTAAGAATATCGCCCTCGCTCGTCGGGCCCTCGCAAGAAAGAGAAAATAAAGAATGTGTAAGAGATGCAAATGTTTGAATATGAGCCAAAAATAATAAAGGCAATGACTTAATGAATATAGACAAAAATAAAAGAAGAGAAACAAGTTTATATAACCCAGGAACAGTTGGCCAAAAAAACCTAACTACCCTTGTCGTGGTTACCCAACAACGATGCCATTTTGTTGACCGCTTAAATCGGGTTTTTATTATTAATGAATTATTCACAAGTGTCGTCGCAACCCAAAGAAACGTCAAATAAAAACTTTTTATTCTCAAGCAAAAATAAATACAAAAATGTAACAAGAGAAATTGCTATTTAATTTACATGTATATCTAACAGGATCGAACTCAAGGAGGCTAAGAAAATCTTGAGGGTTATTCTAATAATCGAAATAATCAATGCAAAGAATAAAGGAATTCCTAAGTCAAACTATGCTTGGTTTTTGTATTTTAGAATTATGTAATTTTTATGGGTTTTTATTTTATTAATTTCTTATTTGGTTTTCTAATTTTATTTTTTTATATTTTTTATATTTATTTTTGCAAAAGAGATATATATATTTAAGAAACAATAAAATGATTAAAGAGAAAGAAATGAATAATGGCTTTTTTTGAATTTTTCAGTTATATTAAATATATAAATATATATAATTAGGCAAAAATTATGTTTTCTGTTTTTCACTTTTTCTTATGTTTTTATGAATTTTTCAGAATGTTTAGCAATTTTGAGGCATTTAAATAAATTAAAAATGATAAATAAAGTAAATAGAAATAATGATAATATTTTTTTATTTTTAAAATATCAAATAATGTCAAAAATTGATGAAAATTATATAGAATGAAAGATGAATTTTTATATCTTACATAAAGCCCTTTTATTATTTTTGGATTTTAAATTGAATATATATGATTTTTTTATGTTTTTGAATGTTTTGTCATTTTTATGGTCTTTATAAATATTAAAAACTTGAAATATTAAGAAATCAAAACACAATAAAATATACAAAGAAATTTTTTAGAAGTTTTTAATATTTTTATAATTTTTTAATGTAAACAGGATGTTTTTAGGGAGTTTTTGAATTTTAATAAATAATAAAAATAAATAAAATGTGAAATAAAAATTATGGATCATAGATGAATGCAATAGAAAATGATATGAATTTTTGTGAAATTTTCAAATGTGTTTTGCAAATTTTTATATAATTTTTAACATGTAAAATTATTATGCAAACTGATAAGGACTAATATGCAATTAATTAATGTTTTAGACTAAATTTTAATAACTAAAAAAATTACAAGGTAAATGATGTAAATTTTCAAAAAAACACGTGCCCAGGCACGTGTGCCCCGCTGGAATGGACTTAATTGCAAATTGAATAATTCTAAGGTCTAGATGGAAACTCAAAATTACATAGTCTTTATTGCAAAATACCCAAAAGTCATATGGCATGCATGTATGCAGTTCAAATAGGACTTAATTGCAAATAAAATAAATGTGGGAATCAAAGTGTAATTGTTCAAATAAAGGAAATACAAACATGTATCCCTCTAGGGCTTATTTGCAAATAAAATAAATAACAAGGTTAAATGTGTAATTATACAATTAAATGATGTGGAACACTGGATGGCCTTGATGTGCTTCTGCTCTGATCGGACGATTATAAAGGAATAGTGCTTAGAAGGTCATGATCAGATATTGATCCTCGATCAGCGGCTCAAAATTGGGGCTAAAGCGACGGTGGAGATCGAATGTGGGGCCCCGTTCTTGATCATGTGGTTGGGAGATATCCTGGATGAACTGGAAAGATTTCAAGCTTCGGTGAACTTTGATCAATAGATTCGTGGTGGTCCTTCACCCGAGTCAACTGCTAGGGGGTAATATAGCTTCCTAAGAACCTCCTCTATCGATCAGAGTAATCCAAGGAGATCGAAGGTCTTCAAAAGCGAATCTGGAGGTCTAGAAGGTTTGGCTTTGGCTACAGGTATATCCTCTAAATTATGCTCCTTATGCCAAAGCTCGGTTTTAGACCAGCAAGTAGAAGCTCATGCTTGGAGGAGACTTCTCTGATCAAATGTTAGGTCAAAGCATGTTAAATGGGTGTACGGCGTGACTCTCCGGTGAGACGATAGAGGAGGAGAGTCGGAGACTCGTTCCTCGGTGAATGAGATGGATGGATGTGTGGAGAAAGGTGGGGAGAAGTCTAGTGGAATTGTTGGTGCTGTCGGGAGGTGGCTTGGATGATCGGAGCTCATCTGATATGGAGATCAGAGGTTGAACGTGATTTATGGATCTATGATAAAATAAGGATTAAACTACAGAATTAAAATAATAAAATTAAAGATTAACAAACTATGATTACCTTTGGGTGGAAAAATTATGAAGATCGTCTCGATCTGCGGCTGGGCAGAGAGGTGGAAACTCACGACAGAGGACTTTGGCGAATGATTAAATCACGACTTTTGATGTCCCTTCTCACACTTCCGATTGGAGGATCGCTTCTCTGTCACCGAAGACTCTCCTCTATCACTCAATATCTGGTGAAATAGGGACAAAGACATATTAAGACTTGTCGGAGGTGAGAGGTTGGTATTTATAGGTGTGGCTTCAGTGGCATTTGAATTTGAAAGTGGAAAGCAATCCACATAATGAAGGGTGGATCGAGTATGCTGGCGTGAGTGGGAATTGAATGGGCGAAGGAATCGAAGAAGGGAGCGGAGGCGATAATGGATTGAGGCGTGTGGGAAAATTTGGTGAAGTAACAGCGAGGGCGAGATTAGTGGGAGAAGAGGCGCAGATGAGGAGTTGACCTGGTCAACATACCCAGTTTTGTCCAATCAGGACGCGCCGTTGACACGGGCAAAATAAGCTACATGACAAAAATATAATAAAATGTTAAATAATTCAATAAAAATAGAAAATGAATTAATTAAATTAAGTAATGCAAATAAAAATGTTAAGATTAAAGTTATTTTTAGTGATTTTTAATTAATTAAATATTATAATTACAAGGGTCAAAATAAATACAAGGTGTTATTTACCGGTATGTATACCTATATACAAAGTATTTTGATTTTTAATTAATTATTTTTTTACATATATATAATTTAATATTTTATTTATTTACAATATTTCACAAGGATTTTAATGATATTTTTATGTGATTTTTAAAAGTTAATCTATTAGGTTAAATAAATAGGTATATGTACAATATATACAGGGTGATACATATACAAAAAATGTATGATTTTATTTTTGTTAATTTTTTATTTTTTATTTTGTATTTATATTTTATATGAGTTAAATACAATATTTACAAGTAATGAAAAATACAATATTCACAAATATGCACAAGAAAATTAATGTATTAAATAATATACATGGTATACATAAGTTTATTATACAATAATACCTCAATTGGCAACATTTCACACCATAACTCGGAATTTTACGAAAACACCTATATTTTAAAGATAGTTGCATTTGGAGTACAATGAAATTGAGTTTTTTTAATTTGGAGTTTAGGTGGAGGAAATATTGATCTTGGAAGTTTATATTTTGTGGATTTTTGGAGAGTGATGTAATCTATACAATATATACATTTTTTCTTGAAGTTATTTTTTTGTTTACAAGAGGGTTCTATGAACAATTTTCAAGAAGTAATTATCTTAATTCACAAGTGATTTGGGAATGAATAAATTGAGGTAAGAGCGTGTAATATAGACAAAATTATACAAGTGAAGAGTATATACAGGAGTCAAGTATTTTCTGGATTTTAGGACTTATCTCCCCCTACATTATTCCTTGTCGATCAGGTCAAGTCTTGACCTTCTCATGGATCTGATTAAGCCTATATCTGTTACATATATGTAGTCTCTTATTTTCTTTATTTTTCCTTTGTTTCTTTCTTTATTTATTTTAGGTTAAGATATACAATATTTACACAAAATGTTGGTTAGTAAGAATATGGATTTATTGATATATACTGGTGTTTTATAAGGGATTTTAAGCTAAAATAAATGAATAAAGTTGATGAAATGCAGATTCATTAGCAGCTGACTAGAGTCAACAAAAGAAGGGCTCTGGTTGTTCCACGTGGACCAACCATAAAAATGTGAGGCAAAAATGCTTTGTATAATAAATAGTAAATATTAAATGATTTTATTAATTTTAGATATAAAATAAAAAAATATTTCTTATTTTATGTAATATGTTATCCCCATTTTTATTTATTTTCATGAGGTTATTTATTATAAGTTATTATTTACATGTATTATTATAGGTATATTTACTTATATATGTGTATTTTATTTTTATTTTGCATTTTAGATTTTATTATTTCATATACATGATTTATTTTTTATAACTTACTTAGGTATACACAAATATATTTATTGTATTTTTCTAAGTTTATTTGTATACGTAAATAAATGGGTGTATTTATTATGTAGGTAAAAGTATAGTATATTCACCTATATATTTTATACAATTATTTATTTTAGTTTATTTTTAATAGTTTTCTTTTATTCTAATTATGCACATATAGTATACAAAAATTTTAAAAATATAAAATATAAATAATGAAAAATATAAAGAATATATAAAATGAATATTTTATTCAGATATATTGTACAATTAGGGTCTAGAAACTAACTTCTGCATCTTAACTCTTAATTAAATGAAACCAACTTCATTAATTAGCTAATTAAAATTTATATACAATTAAATGTGATTTTGATGCATTTTGTGTTTTTATGGAGAAGATATGGCTCTGTGAAATTTGGGTTTTGGCTTTTTATTCAGAGTATAGAATGAATATTGTATATTGTTTTTTTTGTCAAATTAAATTGTATTTTTCTTTGTATTTTTATGTACAACTTTCATTAACAAAGTTTATTTGAGGTATAAATAATAAAGAATATCTTCCCCTACTTTATTCCTTGTCGACCTAGTCATCATGATGCCTAGGTCTCGGGGTCTAGGTTCATAAAATACCTTTGGCATTTTATTTCTTTTTCATTTCTTTTCTTTATTCTTTAATTTTGGCATTAACCACTGCATTTTATATATTATTTATACAATAAATAACGAGTGTTAATTTAGGCAAAATAATGATATATGCATGCATTTAGCTAGGGAAAATTCCAAAATGAAATAATAAAGGTGATGAAATGGAGATTCATCACCTCGTTATACTTGTCTTTGCTAGTCCCTAGCAAACATTTATGCATATAAGTGAATAAGAGAAAAAAAAGAAAAGAAATAAGAAAGAACTTGGATTGATTTTAAACCTTAAACTTATCTTCACAAAATCAAAGTTTGGAGCTTAAGTCGGATCCTTGGACATTTAGGTTTGGTCGGAACCTTGTGTGGGAACCACACTTGAAACACAATAGCCTCTGAGATCGACAAAACTCTGCCCAGGTCTCCTTAATAGCCAAGTTAGAATAAGTAAATTCATACGTAAACCCTTACGACTATGAAGCTCTCTTGTACAATGTCAGTGATATGTAGCTCTCTTCGACTTAAGTGGTAAAAGTCAGTCGTCTCCAACATGGTGACCCTCCCCAATCCAACAATTCTTTCCTCAGTAAACAAGGTATTCCCTTCTAATTACAAGTGCAATCGGCTCAAGAAGAGGAGGTGGAGAGAAGAATGGATAGTAGCAAGTGTAGCTACCTATCATTGGATGCTTGACCAGTGTAGCCAAGTCATCCGGCTGCAGGCTCACATGAATATGACTTTTGAAGCTCAATCTTGCTTATTGGCTATACAAATATATACATACTCTTGCAGGCAATTTATTTTCATTCAGGCATGTCCATTTTTTTAGTCTTTATTGAATTTTTTGAATACTATTATAGAAGCATTTACATATGGACTTTTTCCTCTTGAACTGGAAGATTGTCCCTCTTTGGAAGCATTATTACAACCTACAGCTTCTGTCATAAGAAATCCTGGCTACTGGATTGGGTTGGGGTACAATGGCTATAGATATGTGACTTCCAATGTTTCCATTGGCTCGTGTCTCATGTCGGCAAATCCAGCCCTCTACTTCAACTGAGGTGAGCAAAATGTGAAGTGCAGGTGTGCAAGCTAGGTCATTATCAACAAGAGTCATGCGTATGTTCTGAAATACTCTACTTAGGCAGTCAAGATGACATAGAACTAAGTCTTGTGGTCTCAAAGAATTAAGTCTAGTAGACTGAAGTGCCTCAATTCTAGTTCCTATAAGGTTCCTATGATTAAGTCGATTTAAGGTCCAACCAAGCTCTAATCTTCAGATTTTACTTAGACTGATTCAATTATCAACATCGATCCGAAAATGCGAATGCTATGTGCAATGCAAAGAAGATATTTTTGTGATGCAATTTTCTGGTTTTGAACTTTTTATGGATTTTTGAAGAATTTTGAAAATTTTTATGCAATTTTTGAAAAGAATTTTTAAATGTTTTTGGGATTTTTCAAAAGCAAAAAGTTTTGGCAAAGAACTATGTGCAGATATTTACACGGGAGTGATTCTTGGTATTTACAAGAATTGCGATTTAGGAATTTACATGATTGTTTATACAAGGTTTGTGAAGGCTCTTTATTTGTTTGAATTATGTACGTAGTTCTCAAAATAATTTGAAAAGATTTTTGCAAATATTTTGAAAAATATATTTTGAAAACTAATTTGACAAATAATTTTTACAAAAAAATACACAATTTAAAAATATATTTGCAACCATTTTCCAAACCTTTACAAATAGATTTTTAAAACATTTTATTTTAAACAAAGAAAGGAATTTTTTACAAACAAACATTTTTACAAAGTTTGAAAATATTTTACAGATGATTTTCCAAATAGTTTTCAATAGGTTTTTCAAAGAGATTTTCAAACAATTTTTCAAACATTTTGCAAAAAATATTTTAACCTAATTTATTAATCAGTATATACAATAATTTTAATGAATTTTATTCAAGTGTGTAATTTACATTAGCTAACTGTATTTTAGCCATACTTATTGAAAATACAAAAGTACGAGTTATGGCTAAAGTATATATAGAGTATATACGAACCCCTATACTTAGCTTGAGCTATGTCTTCATAGATCAAAGAGAAAGGAAAGACATAATTCGTACTAAGTATAAAAGAGCCTATACTCCAACAACTACATAATAAGGAATCAATGAATGAGAAGTCAGCCATCCCCCTATAGTTAGGGTGAAAGAATCCTAAGTATAGCAGGTTGTATCTACAAGCAGGGAGGGTTGAGAGTGGGAATGAACAGGTCAATGACTCGTCCTGTCTCCCCCTATATTTAGGGTAAGATATCCCTAAGTATAGACCGGAATATCAATAAGAGAGGAGACATGTGATGGATCAAAGAATTAACGATGGGGACTCACTCATCCCCCTTCTACTTAGGATGAAGCATGTCCTAAGTATAGTAGTGATGACCAGGAGGAATGAAAACAAAAATGAGAAGGGAAAGAAACTAAATAGAAGAAAATAAAAGAAGAAAAGAAGAAAGAAGAAAATTAAAGAAAGAATTTGATAGGAGCATTATATGAATCTTTGGATGCTACTAGAGTTGTGGATGATGCATAATTGAAAATCACTTGTACTGAGTCAAGAACGGTCAGGAAAGTGTCGTGCTCGAGGTATGGCTTCAGTAGCTGACCATTGATGACGAACGATTGTGCATCAGATGACAGCTCTAATATCACAATGCTTTCATTACCATGCACTTCTTTCACTCGGAATGGCCATGTTCATTTACTTTTCAATTTGCCCGAGAATATCTTCAACTTTGCGTCGAATAACCACACTTTCTATCTAGTCTTGAAGGTCTTTCGTCTGATGTGCCGATCATGCCAGCGTTTAACCTTCTCCTGTACATCAAGCTATTATCATACGCATAGTATCGGAATTCAAGAGTTTGTTAACATCCACTTTTCTTTTATGGCCACCTTTTTGTGAGTCCAAGTTGCAACAGTTCAATACCCATAATGATTTATGAATTAATTCAATGGGTAGATGGAACGACTTTCCATATACAAGACGATAGGGTGATGATGAATCTCAGATTCATCACTCTAAATCTCATTTATTAAGCTTAAATCCCTCAAAATCATTGGCATTTCTTCATTTATTCTGCATGATTAGCATTCATGTATGTTTTCAAAAGAATTGCATTTTATTACTCATTTCTGCATAAAATAAGAAGCCAAAAATCCCAGATAAAATTGACCTGTAAATAGCCTAACTTCCCTGATTTTTAACGAATTCATGCTAACTCAGAATGACCAAAAACCACCTCCACTGTGTACATATCATTAACAAGAATAAATAAAAAATACAAAAAAATCACTAACCCAAATAAGCAAACCAGAAACCCAAACCCTGATTCTAGGATTCACATACTAAAACCCTCATATCTTCCCCATCCAGTGTTCGTTTTAATCCTACTCACTTTTGAATTAATGTACATTAAATTACCTTCAAAATAAGACCAAGTTCAAGTGAATCGGAGCTCATATGTGAAAGTTGGGTTTTGGGCCTCTTTTGTACATTTTGTATTTTAGCGAATTTTGACCTATTATTTTATGTACATAATTAACCTATTTTAGTTTATTTATTTTTCATTTGTCTACTTTGATGAAAGTTTTATTAAAATGCGTAAAAATCCAAATCCAAACTGAGCTTGAAATCAAAGAAACAAATTAAGTCCAAGTCTTCACTAACTGTCTGTACAAAATCGGTCCTTTTCGTGTTTTATATTATTTCTTCTTTTTCTTAATTAATAAAAATCCAAAAAATAGATTAATGTGTAAATATTTATTTCTGATTTTATCATATTTTTCCGGATTTTTACCTGGTTTAAAAATAACAAAAAATTAAAAAACCCAAAATTCATGGTATTCTATGTACATGGGATACCCCAAAAATATCATTGTGCAATTGATCGATTTTGGTTTTAATGTCTTCATGTATTTTGTAGATCTCATCGAGACGAGCAATTTTTGTGAAGAAACATTTTCGATCCGAGGCCATGTGCTATTTATTTTGGATTTTACAAAGTTTATATTCTCCTATTTTTGTGGTGTTGACACGTGGCCGCTCCTGGAGCTACCACGTGTCAGCCATTTTTGAGGTTTTTCTTACTTCATTTTTATAAAAAAAAAATTAAAAAAATTAAAAAGACCGCACGTGCGAGGCACGTGCCTCCCGCGCACGTGCCACGCATGTGCCCTTCACTCGACCCGCCTCTAGCCGCCATGTGGCGCTACAGGGGCCGTCCGATCTCGACCAATCGGACGACAATTGTGCGTTTCTCCAAATCACCCCCTTTCCCAAAATAACGTCGTTGTCCTCTACCTCGATTTCTCCACCGGCAATCTCGCCTCCGCTGCCTTCCATCTTCGAATCAATCACCCTCTCATCAACTCCTCATCCGATCGATCCCTGATCCCCAATCAAATCCGCGATTTCGCCAGTTAATCCCTTAATCTCGTCAAATCCAATCTCGATCTCCATCGCCAATTCCTTCCATCTCAGGTCGGTCGTCCTCCGGTTATAAAACCCACTCCGCCCCGACCAAGTCCTGTATCCGTTGATTCATCCTCCAAGGAGTTCCCCTCCAATCGTGACAACTACGAGCCCCTCCCGCCGACGTGATCCGAGGCTTTCAAGCCTCACCGCATCAACGCCCCAGGCCGTTGCTCTGCTCCGGCGTGCTTGCCGTCGAGCTCTAACCTCCCATGTATCCTCCATTCATTTATTACACATATCTCTCTCCCGAACATCATCTCGTTCTCGATCATCATCTCTGATCATCAATTCTCCCATACGCCAATGACTCCGCCATCGTCCATCAAACACGCCTTGACCTTGACGCTTCGCCAATGGCTCCAACACCACTCCAACAATCGACCAGAACAACAGCATCGTGCTTGCTGCCTACCGTCGAGCCACTCCGCCAATGCCTTCCCCCGTCATCAACAACTCCCAGAGGAGCCTCCGACTTCAACCACCACACCACGATCTTCGACACCTAGCAACCCCGTTTCGCTAGGGAGTTCCGTCCTCAGCCAGTGACAGACGGCTGCTCCGCCTTTCCACTGACGCCCACCGACCATGTGTCGGCCAACGCCCGTCGTCCGATCAAGAAGGCTCCCAGATCTCGACCGTCTGATACAACAGATGCCCCAGTCGTTAGATCCAAATGTCATTAGCAGCCCTGATTCACTCCGAGGCTAGCTTCGAACCAGCAATCTGAGTCAGAGCCTTGGTTCGCATCCGAAGCACGCTAGCTTGCCATGTGGACATCAGCCCCGACCCTCCATACGAGCGTACTACCAGCACGAGGGTGTAACGTGACACGCAGTTAAATTACGAAGAAGCCCCGGGTCTTTCGTCTATTTACACATTCGTTGAGTTGCTCCTTCACGAACACCGGGGTGACAGCCTGGTCGGTCTCCTTCCTCGGCGAAATCCGGGGCTCCTTCAGCCTCGTCGCAGCACGGCCAGGCCTTCTACTTTGGTATGGATCGTCCTGTTGAGCCTACGTTCTTCAATGATTATCCCCCATGACGCATCTTGCAACTGCGTTCATCTCCAACAAATCCGACAACCAAAGTCAGTCACTGCCTCCGGCTTCATCTACAGCATCGCCCTCGACGCTCCTTAATGAATCTCAGATTCATCACTTTAAGTCTCATTTATTAAACTCAATTCTCTCAAAATCATCATCATTTCTGCATTTATTCTGCATAATTAGCATTTATGCATGTTTTCATAAGAATTGCATTTTATCCATAATTTCTGCATAAAATAAGAAGCCAAAAACCTCAGCCAAATTTGACCTGTAAATAGCCTAATTTCCCAGATTTTTAACTCCTCCATGCTAACTTCGAATGACACAAAACCACTCCACTGTGTACATATCACTAACAAGAATAAATGAAAATACAAAAAAATCACTAACACTGTCAAGTGGACCAAAAACCCAAACCCTAGTTTCAGGATTTTCGGACTAAAAGCCCCATATCTTTCCCATCCAGTATCCGATTTGATCCTACTCACTTTTGAACTAATGAACATTCAGTTACCTTCAAAACAAGACCAAGTTCAAGTGAATCGAAGCTCGTATGTGAAAGTTGGGTTTTGGGCCTCTTTTGTACATTGTATATTTTAGCGATTTTTGACCTGTATTTTATGTACATACTTTCTTAATTAATAAAAATCCAGAAAAATAGATTTAGATGTCTTTATTTATCGTTGATTTTTCTATTTTTTTCCGGATTTCCTATCTGATTAAAAATGACAAAAAATAGAAAACCCAAAAATCAAGGTATTCTATGTACATGGGATACCCCAAAAAATTCACTTTCTACATTTGACCGATTTTGGCTTTGATGTCTTCATGAAAGTTGTAGATCTCTTCGAGACGAGCATTTTTTGTAAGTAAACTTTTTCGATCCGAGGTCGTTTACTATTTCTTTTTGATTTTACAAAACAATTCTTTTCGATTTTTCTGGTGCTGACACGTGGCAGCCCCAGAGGCCACCATGTGTCATCATTTTTTAGCCTTTTTATATTTTTGTTTATCAAAAAAATAAAAATAAATATAAATAAAAAAATAATTAACGGGCGCACGTGCGTCGCACGTGCCATGCCCTCTTCTCCCCTTCGCCATGTGTCTAGATCTGGGTCGTCCGATCTCGATCGATCGGACGGCCCGCCCTCATCTTCTACCTCCCCTCGTCTCCTCTGAAACTTCCGCAACCGTCGCCCCCGCTATCTTCGTAACCACTGCCGCCTCTCGCCTCCGCATATCCCGCGCCACCATTCACCCCCAAATCTCGCCAACCTCCTCCGCATCTTTCGCAACCTACTACCATCTCCGACGACCTATTTAAAGGCCTCCGACCCCCCCCCTCGTAGCCCTCATCCGCCGCTTGCACGAAAAAGCAAGGGCCCTGGGTGACATACCGGCCCTCCTCCATTGCAGTGAGATCCTTGGATCTCGCAACCCTCGTTGCAGACGTGGAACTCCTTCCTCGACGACCTGCTGCAGCTCTGCCTCCTGCGTAGAGCCTCCGACTCCGACAACCGCCTTCAACGTCTAGAACCGCCAACGACTCTCTTACTATTCCGCCATCGTCATCTTCTCCAGTTAGCAACTCTGTCGCAACCTTCATCAACTCCTTCATTCTCCTCCGCTTCACCGACAACTCCACGCCGACGACCATCAACGCCCCTCCTCCTCCGACAACAACCACGGTCGACTCCGCCTACTCCAAAGCTCCTCCGTCGGGGCGGCTCACCCACCGTCACGCAAAGCAACCCCATCATCGTCCGGGTCCAGCCCGAGCCCCCCCCCCCCCCCCCCCCACGCACGTGCGAGGCACGTGCGTCATGGGGGAACGTCAGAAGAGCCATCCCCAAGGGTCACGTGCCTTGCACGTGACCTCTGGGCAATTTACAAGAAGCCCCCGGATCTCCTCCTCATTCGTGCACCAGCCCCCGCCTCCAGAGGGCACGTGCCACGCACGTGCCCTTCTGGACTTTTTGCAAAGACACCCCCGGAGTACTGGTAATTGAATCTAGGTCCCCCTGCTTTATTTATTTATTTAATTATTGCAATTCTACCCCTGTATTCCCCATGATTTTAGACCTCTATTTGACATTATTCTATCAATTCAAAAATAGCATTTTGTTTGTTAATTAATTCTCTACATTTTGACATATTGTGGGTATTTTTGTGATAAGTGATTAATTAATAATTAATTATTTTGTGAAAATTGGTATATTTTACCCATTCTGAGCTCTTAAATTTGCCATTGATTAACCATTGCTCTAAAAATTCCTGAAAATCATCAAGTGTAGAGTTAATTGTGCTTAACATTGTGCCCAAAAGATTTGCATTTGCATGCATAATTTGCCCTGTAAAAATCATTTTGCATATTTTAGTATTTATTTTTTAATAGGTATTAAACCCAATATTTTCAACGTTTAGGATTTTTCTGAGATCCATCACCTAGTGATAGATCTTAGATAATTTTATTTCTTGAAAATAAGTAGGTTTAATATTTATTATAATTAAGTATTGAAAATCATTCTATTTGCACTTAAAAATTCATAAAAAATTCATATTGCATCCAAAAATTCCAAAAAAATCACATTGCATTTATTTCATCATATTTTGCATTGTGGCCAAATTTCATATTTTTCGGACATTGTTTGATTGCAATTTATATTTTACTCCCTAAAATAGGCTGAAATTACATCTTGCATCCCTTATTTGCATTAAAAATTACAAAAAAAGACCGCCTCGAAAACCGTGTACAGATCTTGATAGGCATAATTCTAGGTTGTTCCTTTACCTCTTGTGATCGACCTTGGAACTTGCCCAAGTAAAATAAACATAAAACCACTTGATTAAAAATTGAATAATATTTGTGGTTATTTCTTGATCGATTCCAATCACCGCCTACAACGAACGACAAACCATTATTTTCACTCACGAACAGAGAATAAAAACAACTTTTTACGTGCGCGATTATCGAATCCGTCAGATGGCGTCGTTGCCGGGGAGGCAAACGACTTAGTTTTGTCTTTTGAATTTTTTTTGTTCGGTTTTCCGCATTCGGGTAGTCTGACTCCCGAATTTTTTTCACTGCAAATCCCATTTTATTTCCTGCATTTATTTTTCAGCATTTATTTTATTCTTGATTATTTTCTGAGTCACTGTCTTATACAAATCTCTCTTATTTTTCTTGCGAGGTACTCGGTGCACGTGGAGCGGTTTTTCAAGAAACCGACGCATCTTCACCAACATCTGAAGAAGTCACAATTAATTTAAGATCGAGTCGAGTCGTGAGAGAGCGTACAGTCTAGGTTTTAAATTTCTGCAAATTTCAATTTCTGCTCATTTATAGCGGTGTCCGTTTGGACTCTCGCTTGTGTAAAAAGACTCTGAACTTTTCTGTGGTGTGGCGTGGCCTGTTTCACTCTCCGGTGAGGGTGGGGCCCGATTTGAGTGGCGAATAGGATAGACCTGCACATACGGCTCTCAGAGCATTTTTATTTTTTGATTGTGCTCGTAGGATCTTAAGCCACATTGCACTATTAACTGAGACGCACATAGATCGTTCAACTTAGCCAAATTTAACTTAATTCTTCCCCGCTAATAGAACTTTCTACTTAGGTACGGTTTTTCATCGGCTTGCATTTCATATAGAATAATGTTCAATTATTGTATTGCATCCCTCATGGAGATTGCGAGGATTCACTATAAATCTTCTAACTGAGCATTCATCGTAGTTTTCCGCGTGCATCGGCTTTTCCCGAATTTCTCCCTCTTGTTTTATCACATAACTCTAAAGGAAATTGGGACTGGACGGTAGACGTGTATTTGTGCTCATTTTAAATTCTTCGGTGATCACCTAATTAAAATTTGGGACTGCTAAATATAGCTGATTTTAAGAACCCATAAAATCAAGAATTTTTGCGGGAGAGCAACCCCGACCTTGGATGTTTCTATTTTTCTAAGTGAGCGAGAGACGGCACTTAAGGCTAGAGCCCAAATCCAAATTTCGGCACCTAACAGCTCGCTAAATTTTTGCCAAAATTGATTTATCACCAACTAAAATTGAAAAGATAATAGCCGAACTCTTACGACTTCATTGTGTGAGTTGGTGAACCCGGGGTTTGAATTGTGTTTGCATTGGTGAGCGTGAACCGATATCGAAGATCAACAGCGGCACATTTGAATAAATTTCTCTTGATTATCCCGTGCAATCATCTCTCTTCTTGATAATGGAACTCTTGTCCAAAAACTCTTGCAGATCCAACCCCCCATTCCTTTCAAAAATGACCGAACATCTATCTGAAAACCCATCAGAGCTATACTATGAAAATGAATTTGTTTCAGTTAGACCCAAATCAATCAAATCCTCTTCTTTCAATAATCCTCCAACATTTGCGGGAGACTTTCACCCGTAGATAAATTCGGCCTCCTCATTGAATTCTTACTCATATCATCCAACCACACATAACCACTTACCATCTTGGACTGAACCGCCTTATTCTCAGTTTCTCGCCAATGAAATATTTCAAAATCAAAATCCCTTTGAGTCTCATGACTGGCAGAGAAACCAAACCCGGATGGAAAGACATGCACTGAATGATCATCGGCATTGGATTGACCATGATAGACCCCTCGTCAGACAAGATACTCATAAAGAAGACTGGACTGACCTCCTAGAAACATATAAACCATGTATGCTGACTCCATAATATCAAAATCTGACCAATCATGAACAAAGGATTGAACTCCACTCAGATAAAATACACATGCCTGGACCATATGAGCAGCCTCCTTCCATTATTTTTGAGGAGAAATTTTCAGAAAATAATGATCATATGTCGGATATTCCAAAAAATTCTCCTCTCAGGACAAACGAGAAAATGGAAGATGAAATTATCGAACACACGCCGACTGCTCCCATGATTGATCATGAACCGAATTTTGAGGATGATATTTCGAGGATAAATAAGAGATTCAATTCAATAGAGGATAGATTTCAAAAATTTACCGACCGATTAATTTCACTCTATGGGAGCTCGGACATAAAAATGAATGAGGAAATGATTGGATCTCATTTTGACAATTTTGAGTCAGAACATCAAAGCCCCTACTCATCGACGGAAGATACCACATCACCACATCACACACAAAATACCAAAAAATCAGAATATTTGAATATCAAGAAAAAATCGAAAATCTTGAAAAATACATAAAAATTGAAACTGAAGAAGATCTGAAGAATTTGGATCATGCTTTACGGGAAGCACTAGGAAAGAAATTGATTTTTGAACTTCCCTTTCTACAGGCCATTGAACACTTCCCCGACCTTAAAAGATTTTTAATGGAAAAATTAACTATGAAAAAGTCGGGCAGGATTAGAACCAAAACCGAGAGACATATCTTGTCAATGGCCTCCTCCTTGATGTTGAGGAGAAAAACCAAGAGCCGCATAGTGAAGCGGTTGCCCAGGTTTGACTGTGAAATCGAAGACACAATTTTCACCCATGCTCGGATTGATGACGACTCACCGATCAATATCCTCCCGACCTCTGTATTTCACGAACTCAAACTCAGACCGATCAGGAAATTATGAGAGATTGTTCAATTGGCGGGCCGATCTATAAAGCGGCCGAGAGGAATCATTTCTGTCATCATGAAATTCCAAGGTGCTCCGCTCAAAGTAGAATTCACGATCATGGATATTGAGCATCAAGGAGAATTCACCCAGTCTCCAATCATTCTTGGAAAGCCATTCTTGGCATTGACCAAGGCAATTATTGATTGTGAGACTCGGGAAATCAATTTCACAGCATTGAAAGCACTTAGATCTGACCCTGTCTTTGAGGAACCACGATTTTCTGAGACAACCCACGAAGTCCCCGACAGCCGCAACCATGAAACGGTAGAAGCGCCCTACCCCGATGCTACACCTGAGATAGCGGTTGTTGATGAGACTTCTGGTTTAGAGACTCTCCCCAGTATTTCAATTCCCGCGGATCTCAAAATAGACAAATCCTTCTACTACGATCCTGAGACATATGCATGGTCGCACCCTGGAGCAACATTCTCTGAATACTTGGACCAAATCATCCCAAATCGAGAGTGCACCAACATTCAGAAGACCAAGGGTAAACAGAAAAAATGCAAACCGACCAAGGAAAAGAAGTCTAATGGCTATTCATCTAGATACTCAAGTGAACCGACACCTTCACGAAGAAAGAAAAAGAGAGTTACCTTTGACCTTTCGGAAGAGGAATCAGCTGATGATCCCTCATCAGGTCCGGAAAAGGTAGTCTACATGAGTGAAGTCTGTTCAGCAGCTCTAAATCCATACCTTCACAAGGATCCAAAATTCAATTCTTGTTGGACAACTCTCGTTCCTAACTACTATTCATCCAAAGCTGATGCTCCTGCCTTCTTCAAGTACACCGAAATTATTTCGTATGAGCTGACTAAGACTGGAGCTTCTGAGTATTCATCTGAGGACAAAGCGATTGACCCCAAGAAGGAACGAATTCTGAGGAAACAATTGAAGAAACAAAAAGACATCTGGAGTGTGCCCACATTCAAATACTATTCCTCTGAGGATAACTCTGATGATGGCTACCTTTCATCTGACTCAAATGTTTCATCTACTATCCATCATGATTTTTCTGAGGATGACACTGATCATAGTTGGGAATCATATGCTTCATCTCCGTCCCGTTATTCCGATCTCCCATCACATGCTCAAAAGAAGATCAACCGAAAACCGCCTTAATCATCGGCTACCCACCCTCCCTCCCGACCACATCTGTCTCCTTGTACAGCTTCTTCCTCTACTTAGGCCAAGGCCTAAGTATAGGGGGGACCGATGCCATCTGTATATATCATTTCCCCGGATCACACTCTTTCTCACGATCGCTCTATTTCCACCCTTCCTCCATACTTAGGCTGACCAGAGACTAAGTATAGGGAGAACCGACTCCCACCTATATATAGTCTCTTCATTCACATATCCCGGCCGCTTCATTTTTCTTTTCATTTTCACTCCCTTACGCTTAGCCCGAGCTATGTCTTCTTTCCGCTTCTTGTGCTCTGAGGACACAGCACTCGCTAAGTATAGGGGGTCTGTATATATACTTTGTATATATTTTACCCATATCTCGTACTTTCGCGTAAGTCTATATGTATTTACGAGGTGGGTAATAACTTGAAAAAAACACACAAAAAGAGAAAAAAAGTTCTGCTACTAACACTGACTTGCCCAAATTTTTTGAAAAAAAATGGCTTCTTATCCATTTTTGCATAAAAAAATCCCTTGCATAAAATGTCAAAAAAAATTCACAAAAAAAATTTTGTGCCTGCATTTCACACACCTGCACTTCATCCAGCATTTCATTTGCATCTGTGAAAAGTCATTGGGTTCAGAACCAAGTTATGAGCCAAAATCGAGAGTGATCTGGACTTGTCCTTAATCCACCTAATTTTCAGAGGAACTTCACTGAGAAATAGGATTTTAGAAGCTTCAGGTCTTTTGACTTAATTCTTTAAGTTCCACATGACAATGTGCAGCGTTTGACTCTTAGTGTCTAACCTGGTCTCTTCATTCTGGGTACAACTCTTGAATAGGGAATTAATTTGTACTCTCGCACTATGCACTTAGCTCAACTCAGGTGGGATGTTGGAAGACCGTGTGAGTCTCTTTTCTGGTAGCGTGGAAATCTAAAGACCAGAGTACGGGTTGAAATAATGCTTCGAAAAAGGGATGGACGGCTGGGCACAATTTTTCTAAGACCCCAAAAAATGTACGGAACAAAAAGATTCTATATCCGTAGGGGCACAACAAGATCCCAGTAGAACCACCAAAAATTCCAAATACAAAGAAGCAACTACCAAATAAAATCCGACCAAAAAGGTCCAAGCTTCAAGAAACCTGTTGATCTTGGTGGAGACTCGGCTACACTGGCCATCTTCACAAGGAGAGGTGACTACACTGGCCACCCTCCAGTTCTTTTCCCCTTCTTCTATCTTCTCCTTCAATTCAATTGTGAACACAGCGTGACAGACCTTAGAAGGAAATACCTGACTCCTCGAGGACGAGTTACTGGAGAGGAGAGGAGCATGGTAGTCTGGCATTCTGAATGGAAAGAGCTAAAAACCTTCACACACATGAGTAGGTTATTCAATGTTCTTAGGGTATACTTGGGAAGAGGATTGATCTAAGATGACTTCTGAGCCGAAACTGTGACAATGATGTGTAGAACTTGAGGGCTATTGATTTTAAAATTCTATGTCTCATAGAAGTTCCGCCACACTATTGATCCAAAGGTCGAGTTTAGTTTCATTTTCACCTTCAGCTCATGGTCTTGGTATGGAAACCAATCTCATTTCACCTCATGGCATTCCTCTTTGATGCTCAAGGACGAGCATGGTTTAAGTATAGGGGGATGATGAATCTCTGATTCATCACTCTAAGTCTCATTTATTAAGCTCAGTTCCATCAAAATCATCAGCATTTCTGCATTTATTCTGCATAATTGGCATTCATGCATGTTTTAATAAGAATTGCATTTTATCCATAATTTCTGCACAAAATAAGAAGCCAAAAACCTCAGCCAAATTTGACCTGTAAATAGCCTAATTTCTCGGATTTTAAACTCCTCCATGCTAACTCCGAATGACGCAAAACCACCTCCATTGTGTACATATCACTAACAAAAATAAATGAAAAATAAAAAAAAATTACTAACCCTGTTAAGTGGACCAAAAACCCAAACCCTAATTTCAGGATTTTTGGACTAAATGCCCCATATCTTCCCCATCCAGTATCCGATTTGATCCTACTCACTTTTGAACTAATGAACATTCAATTACCTTCAAAACAAGACCAAGTTCAAGTGAATCGAAGCTCGTATGTGAAAGTTGGGTTTTGGGCCTCTTTTGTACATTGTATAATTTAGTGGTTTTTGACCTGTATTTTATGTACATACTTTCTTAATTAATAAAAATCCAAAAAATAGATTTAGATGTCTTTATTTATCTTTGATTTTTTCTATTTCTGGATTTTCTATCTGATTAAAAATAATAAAAATTTAGAAAACCTAAAAATCAAGGTATTCTATGTACATGGGATACCCCAAAAAATTCACTTTTTACATTTGACTGATTTTGGCTTTGATGTCTTCATGAAAGTTGTAGATCTCTTCGATACGAGCATTTCTTATGAAGAAACTTTTTCGATCTGAGGTTTTTTACTATTTCTTTTTGATTTTACAAAACAATTCTTTTTCGATTTTTCTGGTGCTGACACGTGGTAGCCCCAGAGGCCGCCATGTGTCATCATTTTTTAGCCTTTTTATATTTTCGTTTATCAAAAAAATAAAAAAATAAAAAATAATTAACGGGCGCACGTGCGTCGCACGTGCCTCCCAGGCACATGCTCCGCACGTGCCATGCCCTCTTCTCCCCTTCGCCACGTGTCTAGATCTACGTCGTCCGATCTCGGCCGATCGGACGGCCCGCCCTCATCTCCTACTTCCCCTCTTTTCCTCCGAAACTTCCGCAACCGCCGCCCCCGCTATCTTTGTAACCACCGCCACCTCTCGCCTCCGCATATCCCGCGCCGCCGTTCACCCCCAAATCTCGCCAACCTCCTCCACATCTTTCGCAACCTATTACCATCTCCGACGACCTATTTAAAGGCCTCCGACCCCCCCCCCCAGCCCTCATCCGCCGCTTGCACGAAAAAGCAAGGGTCCGGGGTGACAAACCAGCCCTCCTCCATCGCGGCGAGATCCGAGGATCTCGCGACCCTTGTCGCAGACGTGGAACTCCTTCCCCGACGACCTGCTGCAGCTCTGCCTCCTGCGTCGAGCCTTCGACTCCAACAACGGCCTTCAACGTCTAGAACCGCCAACGACTCTCCTACTATTCATCCATCGTCATCTTCTCCAGTTAGCAACTCCGCCGCAACCTTCATCAACTCCTTCGTTCTCCTTCGCTTCACCGACAACTCCACGTCGATGACCATCAACTCCCCTCCTCCTCCGATAACAACCACGGTCGACTCCACCTACTCCAAAGCTCCTCCGCCGGGGCGGCTCACCCACCGCCGTGCAAAGCAGCCCCATCATCGTCCAGGTCCAGCCTGAGGCCCCCCCCCACGCACGTGCGAGGCACGTGCGTCGTGGGGGAATGTCAGAAGAGCCATCCCCAGGGGTCACGTGCCTTGCACGTGCCCTCTGGGCAATTTACAAGAAGCCACCAGATCTCCTCTTATTCGCGCACCAGCCCCCGACTCCAGAGGGCACGTGCCGCGCACGTGCCCCTCTGGAATTTTTGCAAAGACACCCCCAGAGTACTGGTAATTGAATCTAGGCCCCCCTGCTTTATATATTTATTTAATTATTGCAATTCTACCCCTGTATTCCCCCATGATTTTAGACCTCTATTTGACATTATTCTATCAATTCAAAAATAGCATTTTGTTTGTTAATTAATTATCTACATTTTGACATATTATGGGTATTTTTGTGATCAGTGGTTAATTAATAATTAATTATTTTGTGAAAATTGGTATATTTTGCCCAGTCTGAGCTCTTAAATGTGCCATTGATTAACCATTGCTCTAAAAATTCTCGAAAAATCATCTAGTGTAGAGTTAATTGTGCTTAACATTGTGCCCAAAAGATTTGCATTTGCATGCATAATTTGCCCTGTAAAAATCATTTTGCATGTTTTAGTATTTAATTTTTAATAGGTATTAAACCCCACATTTTCGAGGTTTAAGATTTTTCTGAGATCCACATCTAGTGATAGATCTTAGATAATTTTATTTCTTGAAAATAAGTAGGTTTAATATTTATTATAATTAAGTATTGAAAATCATTATGTTTGCACTTAGAAATTCATTAAAAAATTCATATTGCATCCAAAAATTCCAAAAAAATCACATTGCATTTATTTCATTATATTTTGCATTGTGGCCAAATTTCATATTTTTCGGACATTGTTTGATCGTAATTTACATTTTAGTCCCAAAAATAGGCCGAAATTGCATCTTGCATCCCTTATTTGCATTAAAAAATCCAAAAAAAGACGTCCTTAAAAACCGTTCACGAATCTTGATAGACATAATTCTAGGTTGCTCCTTTGCCTCCTTGTGATCGACCTTGGGACTTTGCCTGAGTAAAATAAACATAAAACCACTTGATTAAAAATTGAATAATATTTGTGGTTATTTCTTGACTGATTCCGATCGCCGCCTACAACGAACGACAAACCATTATTTTCACTCAGGAATAGAGAATAAAAACAACTTTTTATGTGTGCGATTATCGGATCCGTCACTCCTCCCCTGTGTTCCGCGCTCCTGGACCTATCTTCACCGCCAGGGTTCTGGAGGAACTTAGCCCCTTTCAGTTGGGCCCCTCTGGGAGAGCCCTCTCCGTTACCAGCTGCCTCATCGCCGGAGACCCTCCTGCCGTAAGCCACCAGAAGCACCACTCTAGGAGCCACCGCCACGCACCGCAGCTCCTCTGACACCTTTCGTCACGCCGTTGGGGGCTAACCCGAGACCCCAGCGCATGTGTGAGGCACGTGCGCTCGGGGGGGGGGGACGTCATCAACCCACGGGTCACGTGCTTTGCACGTGACCGTGGAAAATTTACGAAGAAGCCCCTGAGGATTGGAAGAATCGCGCAGCAACCCTTCAACTCAGTGGTCACATGCATCGCACGTGACCTCTTGGGTTAATTGCATAAAGCCACAGGAGGATCCTACTATTCACGTCTGAATCCACGCCGACCAAGTCACGTGCTTGTCACGTGACCTGTTGAGAAATTTGTATACATACCCCCCATAGTTCCGGTAATCATCTATTTATCCTTTTGCATTTTATTTATTTATATTTATATATTTCAGAAATACCCCTGTATTCCCCCTTAGTTTTGAATAGGTACATTGCATCATTTTTTATTCAAAAATAGCATTTTGTTCCTCTATTAATTCTCTACATCTTGACATATTGTGGATACTTTTGTGATCAATGCTTAATTAATAATTAATTATTTTGTGGAAAATTACATACTTTGCCCATCTTGTGCTCTAAAAATATAATTGATTAACCGTTACTCTAAAAATTGCCGAAAAATCAAGGAATGTAGAACTAATTATGGTTAACTTTGTGGCCAAAAAGAATTACATTTGCTTGCATAGTTTGCCTTATAAATATCATTTTGCATATTTTAGTGTTTGATTTTTAATAGGTATTGAAACTGGTATTTCCGGGGTTTAGGATTTTTTTGAGATCAATCACCTAGTGATAGATCTTAGATAATTTTATCCCTTGAAAATAATGAGGTTTGATATTTATTATAATTAAATATTGAAATTCACTTTGTTTTCATTTAAAAATTCATAAAAAAATCATCTTGCACCCAAAAATCAGTACATGTATTTCATCTTAATTTTCATATTGGCCAAGTTTCATATTTTTCTGACATTGTTTGATCGATAATTGCATTTTAGTCCTTAAAATAGGCCGAAATTGCATTGTGCATCCTTTATTGCATTAAAAATTACAAAAAAAAAGATCGCCTCGAAAACCATGCACGAACTTTGATAGATAAAATTCTAGGTTGTTCCTTTGCCTCCTTGTGTTCGACCTTGGGACTTGCCCAAGTAAAATAAACATAAAACCAGGTGATTAAAAATTGACTAAATAATTGTGGTTATTTTCTTGACCGATTTCGATTGCCTCTTACAACGAAACGACACACATATAATTTTAACAAACGACCATTACACGATATATCTTTTTAAACAGTGCGATCTCGGACTCATCAGGCGACATGCCCAAGGGAGACTTGTAGGCGATCATGTATGCCCAAAGGACAGAATCCAAGAGTTGGGATCAGTTCTTTCTGTCTGGCCTCACAAACATCTGCAAGATTGTCTTCATTTCTCTATTCGATAGACCATGCCATGCCATTAGTATGTGGATGATAAGGAGAAGTGACTCGGTGCTCGATGTCATACTCCATCGTTGATTTCTTGACCTCTTTTTTGACGAAGTGACTATGCCCTCTGATATCAGAATCTTTGGTATTCCGAACCATGGAATGATGTTCTCTTTTAGAAACTGACAAACTATACGGCTATCAATGGCTCGGGTGGGAATAGCTTCAACTCAGCGACTCACATAATCAACGCCAAGAAGGATGTGCTTGAATCCATGACTATTGGGAAAGGGGCCCATGAAATTGATGCCCCAAGCATAGAACATGTCTGACATCTGAATGAATTTCAGGGGCATCGAGTCTTTCACTATGAGGGTTCCTCCCATCTTCTGACAGTCAACATAGCCTTTGACATATGATGTTGCATCCTTGAATAGTGTGGGCCACCAAAGGCCACAATGCAATACTTTCATTGTCGTTCTATCTCCAGAGTGATGTTCACCAAAGTCGAGCAAGTAACAATGCTTGAGGATAATATAATGCTACTCTTGAGGGATACACTATCATCAAATGCAATCCGCTCCTTCTCTAAGTAAGAGTGGGTCTTACCATTGGTAGAAATGGATAGTGAACAAGAACTTGTTCTTCTTGATCTCCGTCCAATCTCCTTCACCCAAGAGGAGGTAGTTCACAATATCAACATACCAAGGGGGAGAATCCATGGCGAGAATCGACTCGTCAAGAAAGGTGTCTGTGATGGGTGCATTGCTAAGTGGAGGCTCTTGATGCTCAATTCTGGAGAGGTGATCTACTACCACATTTTGAACTCCATGCTTATCTTTGATTCCAAATCAAACTTTTGGAGGATAAGGATCCATATGATTAGTCTGGGCTTGGCATCCTTCTTCTGTTGTAGGTACCAGATAGAAGAGTAGTCAATGTAGATGGTGACTTTAGATCCAAGAAGATAGTATCTGAACAACTCGAGGGCGAAAACCACAGCCAGCAACTCTTTATCTACAATAGTGTAATTTCTCTATGCCTCATCTAATGTCTTGCTACCATAGTGAATGGTGTAGGGTACTTTGTCTTTCTTCTGTCCTAACATAGCCCCAACTACAAAATCTGGCGTGTCTGTCATGATCTCAAAAGGTAGAGATCAATCTGGTGGCTGTAGGACTGGTGCGTGAATGATTAGATCCTTCAGCTGATTGAAAGAAAGGAGAACCTGCTGATCAACATGAAACTCGGTCTCCTTACACATCAATTCAGTGAGAGGTCGGGTGATACGGCTGAAGTATCTAACTGTAGAAACCCACATGTCCTAGAAATGACCTCACATTTCTGACATTTTGAGGTGGCTCAAGATTGGTGATCACATCCACCTTTGTTGGGTCGACTTCCATGCCATGCTTGGAAAGGACATGGCCCAGCACAATCCCTTCAGTGACCATGAAGTGGCTCTTTTCCCAAGATAAAATGAGATTGACTTCCCAGCATTTCTGAAGTACTTTGTCTAAGTGCTCAAGACAAGAATCAAAACTATCACCATGGACGTAGAAGTCATCCAAGAACACCTCGATAAAACTACCAACCATCTCAGCGAAGACTGCAAGCATGCACCGTTGGAATGTGGCAGGTACACTGCACAAACCAAAGGGGATTCTCCTGAAAGCGTAGGTGTCGAACGTGCAAGTGAAGGTAATCTTCTCTTGGTCCTCTAGGGTGATTTCCACTTGGTTGTACCTAGAATACCCATCCAAAAAGCAGAAGAACTCCTTGTTGGCCAATCTTTCCAGAACTTGATCAATGAGTGGCAAGGGGAAGTGGTCCTTCTTTGTTGCAGCATTGAGGTGGCTGTAGTCAACACACACATGCCAGGATGTTGGTACCCGTGTAGAAATCTCCTCTCCTCTTTCATTAGTAACCACGGTGAGTCTAGAATTCTTCGGAACTATATGCAAGGGGCTCATCGATTTTGAGTCAAAGATGGGATAAAAAAACCATGTGTCACACCATCTCAGGATTTCCTTCATGATGATGTCACGTAAGTTAGGGTTCATCCTTCTCTGAAATTCTCAAGATGGCTTGGCATCATCTTCTAAATAGATGTGGTGTGAACACAGAGCAGGATTCATCCCACGGAGGTCTAATATGTGTCAGTCAAGCACCTTGCAGTTTTTCTCTAGAACCTTGAGCAGTCGAGATTCCCGATCTAGGGTCACTTGATGTTGATGATGACCAGATACATGTTTACACCCACAAGGAAAGCATACTTGAGGCCTGTCAGAAGTGGCTTTAATTCTGGTTCTGGTCGAGCCTACTTCTTAGTCACTTCATAAACTGAACTGGTAGGTGAATGGTCTGCCATGATTTTTGAAGTGTTGCTCACCTCGGTCGCTAGTGGCTCTGTTGATAACATGCCGAACAAATCCTTAATGAATTATTCATGTTCGGACTGGCATGAATCTTCTACCTCAAAGAGGTCCATCAGCAAGAAAGAATCTATCTCCCAATCGACATCGGAGCATGAAAATTGTGTTTTCCATGTCCTCCTTCAGAGAGAGTATTTCTTGAACCCTGTGTCCAAAGAGAAATATGTATCTCTGATCTTCGCAATAAAGTCACAGTCAGCTTTAGACGGTTTTGTTTGACCTTGATCAGACACAACTTTGGGTTCTCTGACCATGTCCATTGTTACTCTGTTGTTGCTCGAGAAAGTGATCTTCTCATACCCATAGTCAACCATGGACTATGTGATGAATCCGCGATTCATCATCGTAATATCTTGATCTTAGCAAAATCCCCGAGTAAAATCCCAAATAATTGTCCATAAAATCCATAAATTAACAAAATGACTCTTGTAAATAAAATACACTAATTATTGTATATAAGATTGTGCAAAATGAATTAACAATAAAAAGCCGTAAAATCAAAGGAGTTTTATACTTGTAAATAGCCCAAAACTTCATGTATTTTTAATAATTTCATTCCAATCCTTTTTGCCTAATTCTTTCTCTAACTTGTTTATAAAAATGTATATAAAAATACAAAAATACAAAACAAATTTCATCTCAAACAAATGCTCCTAGATCCCAAAGAGAAAAAGCCGTAAAGTCCAACTTCCAAGCTAAATTCCCGCTCTGTATAAACTCCAAATTCACCAAACTCACTTTTAAAGTTCAAGTTAGAAAATTATCTATCCAATGGAAGTGGTTTCATTAAAATCGGAGCTCATTTACAAAAGTTGGGTTTTGGGACCTAGATGTACATTTTACATTATGTATATATTCATACTTTCTTCATTTTTTATTGTATCTTTCTTAATTATTAAAAATACAAAAAATCATACTTGTGTTGTATTTTAATTATAGTATTTTATTGTACTTTCCCGTTGTAAATATCTCTTATTAAAAAGATAAAAAAATTACATATTAGAAAAGTAAAAAAATGTGTACATGTTGTTTATCTTCCATTGTAAATTCTCCACTATTTCTCTTCTCTTTTTATTTTATTGTATTTAAAGTAGACAACTTTATTTATTTATTTATTTATTATTTAATTTCCATTCTCTACAATAACCACCAATTCAACTCCATTATTCCACCATTTTTCCCAACTTCCCATTCAACTCCATTAATAATACAACCTCCCATTCAACTCCACCACTTTAATAACCTCTCATTCCATCATCTTTATATACATGTTATTCTCCTCAATTTTTCCTTTGATCCATCTTTATGTGAGGAGAGCTTAGTTCCCTGAGTTGAATCGGTGACAGCGACGCAACCGCGGTCGAGCGACGACAGCCCTCTCTCCGGTGAGATCCGTTGGTCTCTTGGCCAACATCGCAGCCGCAATCGCGCGCTGCTCGAGCTCATCGTACGCCGGCGATTCGAGCGTAGACCGTGCTTCGAAGGCACTCCATAGGCATCCGCGTTCATCGTAGGTAATTTTAGTTACCTTGTCTTTTTGCAAATTTTTTTTAGCACACCACATATCATCCCTTTCACCACCCACCATCCATCATTTGCTTATATATCTTCATATTCATCACCATCATCACCATATCATTTTGTTCCCCATATGTTTGTGTTTATATTTCCTGTTTAAAGAAAATTAAAAAAATAAAAAAATTTAAAACAAAAAAATCTCTTTTATTGCATCAGTAAAAAAATCAAAAAAATAAAAAAAATAAAAAAAATCGGAAGGTGGAGCAGCAGCTCCACGGTCGCCACCCCACCTCCCCCATCAAAACCGCCGACGGCCAGCCGAGGCCCGCGACCCTCGTCGGCCGCCCATTCACAGCCACCCGCCGTGCGCGGGCCCGTCTCCGTCGCGCACGGCGCGCTGCCGCCAGTGCTGGCCGACCCGCGACCCCCCTTTAGCCCACAGCCGTCACCGGCCTCTGCTTCCGTGGCCCTTCCGACCCGCCAGCCCTGCACCACCTCCCCGGCAACGGCGCCATCTGACGAGTCGTTAGATACGGTAATTAATTCGGTCACATTGTAGCACGTGTACTTAGCGATTCGGTCATAACCGAGAGAAGATCTCCGTGAAGAGGGTCTCTGCTTTATTTTATATCCCGGGCAAGTCCGGGGTCGAACACAGGGAGGCAAAAGAACAGTTTGGGTTTAATTCGAAAGTTTAGATCTAGATATCCAATGCGGTATTTTTTTAGATTTTTTTAATGCAAAATGAAATACCAATGCAAGATGCGGTTGAATTAAAATACTAAGAAAACACACAACAAGGCCAAATTAATTTTAATGTCAAATTAGTACAATTTAGCTAAATCATATTTTTCCTAGAGTCCTAATCCAGAGATGAATGCAACATACTTTTTTTTGGAATTTTATGGGTTAAAAAGCAATAAATAAAAATGCACACTTTTTATGGATTTTTTTCGCAATTTATCACACAAACAGTAAGCAACAATTATGAAAAAATTACTGGAATTAAAACACGATGCAAGGAAGCTATAGTAATTTTTTTGGAATTTTTTGACAAGTTATGAATTTTTTATGGATTTTTTAGTGAAAACAGAGTGGCAATGAGTAATTAATTTCTATTAAATCCACGTTATCATATTAATCAGAGTGTGAATTATCCCAAATAGATATTCTCATATAGAATCTAGGAGACTTGAAATTTCGCAAAAATAATATACGTAGATTTAATTAAAAATCAAATACTAAATTCACTTTATAATTTATTGCAGGCACAAGACATCTCCATTTTGAATGAAATTTGAACAGTAAGTGAAGCATATATCAAGGCATCATTCTTAATTTTTGTGGAATTTTTAAAGCAACCATGTATGAGATATAAATTTAATGGCACAGAATGGGTAAACTATACAAAATTTCAGTTGAACAATTTTAATTAATTACCCATATCTCACAAAAAATATATTAAATATTCAGATGGCAGAGAATAAGTTGCTCAACATGATAGCATTTTTCATTGAATAAAAAGATGCATAAATGAGGTCCAAATTAAAGTAGGAACACAGGGGTATCCGTGCAAGTCAGAAATTAAACTAAACAACACCAATCCACATTGACTCCAAGTGGGTGGCCCAACTTCATGTTGTCCCGAAGAAGTCGGGAATTCAGATGGTCACCAACGAGGAGGGGATAGAGACCGCGACACGAGTACCCACGTCGTGGCGTGTATGTGTCGACTACAGGCGCCTGAATGCTGCGACCAAGAAAGATCACTTTCCCTTACCTTTTATTGATCAGATCTTGGAGAGACTCGCAGGGAAAGAGTTCTTCTGTTTTCTTGACGGGTACTCAGGCTACAACCAGGTGGCCATAGCCCCTGAGGACCAGGAAAAGACCACATTCACATGTCCATTCGACACTTATGCTTTCAAGCGCATGCCATTCGGGCTCTGCAATGCCCCGGGCACATTTCAGCGGTGCATGATAGCCATATTTGCCGAGATGGTGGGAGATTTCCTGGAAGTGTTCATGGATGACTTCTCGGTCCATGGTGATTCTTTTGATACATGTTTAGCGCACTTGGACCGAGTCCTCACGAGGTGTAGAGAGGTGAATCTGGTACTCTCCTGGGAGAAGAGTCACTTTATGGTGACGGAGGGTATCGTGTTGGGGCATGTCATTTCCAAAAGGGGAATGGAGGTTGACCCTGCCAAGGTGGAGGTGATCAAGAAACTCGATCCACCTACCAATGTGAAGTCAGTGCGGTCATTCTTAGGCCATGTCGGATTCTATAGGTGATTCATTCAAGATTTTTCAAAGATCGCCTGCCCACTGACTGAGCTCTTAGGGAAAGACACGGAGTTCGTTATAGATCACAGGTGTCTGGAGGCCTTTGAGCTCTTGAAAAGGAAGATTTGTGCCTCGCCTATCCTACAAGCTCCTGACTGGTCTCTCCCCTTTAAAATCATGACTGACGCTTCAGATTTCGCTATAGGAGCTGTGTTAGGACAACGGCGAGAGGGGATTCCGTTTGCGATTCACTATGCGAGCAAAGTATTAGATTCTACAAAGAAAAATTATATAATGACTGAAAAGGAAATGCTTGCGGTAGTATGGGCCCTCGAGAAGTTCAGATCATATATTTTGGGCTCTAAGGTGACAATTTATACTGATCACACAGCCATTCGATACTTAATGGAAAAGAAGGACGCGAAGGCGCGTCTCCTTAGGTGGATTTTACTCCTCCAGGAATTTGATTTGGAGATAAAAGATAAACCTGGAGTGAAAAATGTTGTGGCTGATCACCTTTCTCGGATTGAACTTAAGGATTCTCCTGATCATGAGCGGATTAGAGAGACCTTCCCAGATGAGTCAATTTGTATTATTGACTCACTCCCATGGTATGCCAACATGGTGAACTATCTTGTCTCCAAGCAGGTTCCCCATAGTTGGACTAGGAGCAGCATTGATCGACTGAAGTCGGATTCGAGGAGATACCACTGGGACGATCCTTTCCTTTTCTGTGAAGGACCGGATTGTGTTTGGAGAAGGTGTATTCCTCAGGAGGAATACCAGAGTGTCCTCACATATTGTCATTCACTTGAGGTTGGAGGACACCATTCGGGAAAGATAACCGCTCACAAAGTTCTTCAATGTGGATTGTATTGGCCGACCTTATTTAGAGATGCCATTGATTTTGTATGGTCGTGCCCGATTTGTCAAAGGATGGGAGGGACAGTTGGACAGAGAGATGAGATGCCTATGCAACCGATGATTATTTGTGATGTTTTTGACGCATGGGGCATAGATTTTATGGGTCCCTTTCCCAACAGCCAAGGACATGAGTACATATTGTTGGCGGTTGATTATTTATCCAGGTGGGTGGAGGCTATCCCAACCCGAACCGCAGACAGCAAGACTGTCTGTAAGTTTGTGAGAGACCATATTATTGCTAGGTTCGGGGTGCCAAAAGTTTTGATATCTGATGGGGGTAGCCACTTTGTGAACTGAGATATGAGATCTTTAGCTAAGGACTATGGATTTGATCATAGAGTTACTAGTCCTTACCACCCACAGTCCAACGACATGGCAGAGGTTTCGAACAGAGAGGTGAAGAGTATTTTGCAGAAATTGGTTCGTCCCGATAGGAAGAACTGGTCTCAACTCTTGGACCAAGTTCTGTGGCCTATAGGACAACCTACAAGACACCATTGGGTACTTCACCATTTAGAATGATCTATGGCAAGCCATGTCATTTGCCCGCAGAATTGATTCATAAATCCGAATGGGCAATTAAGAAGATTAATTGGAGTTGTCACCTAGGGAAGCTTTGCCGAGACTTGAACTTGAACGAGCTCGTGGAAATCCAAAACAGGGCATATGACAACAGTTTGATTTATAAGGACAAAGTAAAGAGATGGCATGATCAGCACATTAGGTGCAAAGACTTTGTTCCTGGGCAAAAGGTATGGTTGTTCAATGCCAGGTTGTAGATGTTCCGTGGGAAGCTCAAATCTAAATGGACGGGTACCTTTGTGGTTAAGAAAGTGCACGAGAATGGAAGTGTAGAGATAGTTGATCTCACAGATGGTGCACAATCTCCTGTGGTGAATGGACAATTGTTGAAGCATTTTGTTGATTCGAAAGAGCAGTTAGTCCAAGTCGAGGTCATCAACTTCTTGTAGAGTGAGCACAGAGCAGATACATCATATTACTCTTCATGAAGATGCAGCATCAAGGTTCAACATCTTAGAAGATTCAATCACTCTTGTACATATTCTCCCTTCTTTGTATATTCTCGAGATCACATCGGTTCTCACACTTACTCTTGTCCTATACTTAGGCTGACCAAAGCCTAAGTATAGGGGGGACCGATGCCCGCCATGTGTATATACTCATCATTTCTCCTCTTGACCTCGTCCGCCCCATTTTTTTTTGCTCTTCTTCTACACTTAGGCTGACCAGAGCCTAAGTATAGGGGGCAGATCGACTTCTATATTTTTATTATTTTAGCTTTCCTATGCTTAGTACGAGCTATGTCTTTTTGTCACCTAGTGCCATGAGGACATAGCACAAGCTAAGTATAGGGGGCGTGTATATATTACATATATACTTTACCCATAGCTCGTACTTTCACGTATTTTTTATATATTATACAATAATTATGGAGTGGGTAAAAAAACAAAAAAAACAAAAAAAAACTTTTTCCTAAAAAACTCTTTTCCTTATTTGCAAAAAAAAACTTTCAACAAAATCCTCTTAAAAAAGACTTTCTCAAAAAAAAGTTTTTCTTATTTACCTATCTTTTTCAAAAAAAAACTCTTGAAAAAAAAGCAAAACTTTTCTAACAAAAAAAAACTTCTTTGCCTTTGTTTGTCAAAAAAAACTTTTTGAAAAAAAAAACTTTTTCTAAAACTTAAAAAAATCAATCATAAAAAAAACAACTAAAAACTAAAACACTAACTAATAAGTTGGTTTAATCCCTGACACAATTCACTTTCACACAAGACTAGTTATGTTCAAGAACACTTGGTTTATGAGGTCTTGAGATTTTGAGTTAACCAGCCTTAGTCATTAGGGTCCTTTACTTAATTATTCACATTTCCCTAGTTTGAAAGATTTGTGTGCTATATTGCATGCTTAGTCTCTACCTTAAGAATATGATCAGCACCTCACGTACACGACTGCAGTTATGATGAGATGAGTTGAAATTTCACTTGAGGAACTAGGATGAGGGATTTGAGTTTGGACTTGATTTAATGATGCTCGAGGATGGGATAAAATCAATGAAGGCTTCATAAAACCTGAGTTTAAGCATCTTTAGCCAGTATGAGAATATGGTTCTTGTACTATCTCTTGACATTTACCTATGTGCCAGGGTGTGATAAAATTAAAAAATGTTGATCAGTGTGAGCCAACTCTTGGTAAAAGCAGTGGAGCTAGCCACAAATACTACAAAGCAATGAAATGTCAAAGAAAAGCTCTCATTCCACAAAGTTAATTATCAAAAGAGCTTCCACCAAAGGCGAGCGCTCCCAACCATTTCAAAGTGTCCACTTGGACCACCGCTATTAGGACCAGGAGTCGGGCTTGCACCAAAAAAGGGCTCTGCATCGTAAATGCTACAAGTCTAGGTGTAGAAGGTACGATAGGTACTCAAAAAAAGCACACCCCGGTGTACTCCCAGGAAAACAAGTGCAGACGGCTCCAACTTCTCTTGACGGACGCACTGATCAACACCAAAAAATATGCGTTGCGTAATAAGGCACTTGAGAGGATCCTTGTTCCAATGAGAGGGAGAGAATAAATGACACAATCCTATGCCCTCCATCAACTGGCATTCCATCTACACTTTCAAGTCTGACAACTAAAGATACGGTGGATTGAATGCAAGAAATGATTTATTCCCTAGTGTTGAGGATCGGGTCCATATGAGAGTCTCTTAGACTGGAACCATGGGTGACGTTGTGACTCTACTCTTGTAACTGCGGTCAACACTTAAAGTCATATCCCTTATATATATGTATACAAAGAGAGTCTGATGATTAGGGGAATTGGGTACCTTTTGACTAGAGCTTGGTTCAGCTTAGAATTTTAGGATCTCTAAAACCGAGAGTTCTTGAACGGATCAACTCTTGTATTCACATGCACAGTCAGGGGTTAACCCAACTTATTCATTCTTTATTTGCTCGAGAACTAACAAAGTTTAAGTATAGGGGGGTGATGAATCCGCGATTCATCATCGTAATATCTTGATCTTAGCAAAATCCCCGAGTAAAATCCCAAATAATTGTCCATAAAATCCATAAATTAACAAAATGACTCTTGTAAATAAAATACACTAATTATTGTATATAAGATTGTACAAAATGAATTAACAATAAAAAGCCGCAAAATCAAAGGAGTTTTATACTTGTAAATAGCCCAAAACTTCATGTATTTTTAATAATTTCATTCCAACTCCTTTTTGCCTAATTCTTTCTCTAACTTGTTTATAAAAATGTATATAAAAATACAAAAATACAAAACAAATTTCATCTCAAATAAATGCTCCTAGATCCCAAAGAGAAAAAGCCGTAAAGTCCAACTTCCAAGCTAAATTCCCGCTCAGTATGAACTCCAAATTCACCAAACTCACTTTTAAAGTTCAAGTTAGAAAATTATCTATCCAATGGAAGTGGTTTCATTAAAATCGGAGCTCATTTGCAAAAGTTTGGTTTTGGGACCTAGATGTACATTGTACATTATGTATATATTCATACTTTCTTCATTTTTATTGTATCTTTCTTAATTATTAAAAATACAAAAAAATCATACTTGTGTTGTATTTTAATTATAGTATTTTATTTTATTTTTCCGTTGTAAATATCTCTTATTAAAAAGATAAAAAAATTACATATTAGAAAAGTAAAAAAAAAGGTGTACATGTTGTTTGTCTTCCATTGTAAATTCTCCACTATTTCTCTTCTCTTTTTATTTTATTGTATTTAAAGTAGACAACTTTATTTATTTATTTATTTATTATTTAATTTCCATTCTCTACAATAACCACCAATTCAACTCCATTATTCCACCATTTTTCCAACTTCCCATTCAACTCCATTAATAATACAACCTCTCATTCAACTCCACCACTTCAATAACCTCTCATTCCATCATCTTTATATACATGTCATTCTCCTCAATTTTGCCTTTGATCCATCTTTATGTGAGGAGAGCTTAGTTCCCTGAGTTGAATCAGTGACAGCGACGCAACCGCGGTCGAGCGACGACAGCCCTCTCTCCGGTTGGCCAACATCGCAGCCGCAACCGCGCGCTGCTCGAGCTCATCGCAAGCCGGCGATTCGAGCGAAGACCGTGCTTCGAAGGCACTCCATAGGCATCCGCGTTCATCATAGGTAATTTTAGTTACCTTGTCTTTTTGCAAATTTTTTTAGCACACCACATATCATCCCTTTCACCACCCACCATCCATCATTTGCTTATATATCTTCATATTCATCACCATCATCACCATATCATTTTGTTCCCCATATGTTTGTGTTTATATTTCCTGTTTAAAGAAAATTAAAAAATAAAAAAATTTAAAACAAAAAAAAATCTCTTTTATTGCATCAGTAAAAAAATTTAAAAAATAAAAAAAATTAAAAAAATCGTAAGGTGGAGCAGCAGCTCCACGATCGTCGCCCCACCTCCCCCATCAAAACCGTTGACGGCCAGCCGAGGCTCGCAGCCCTCGCCGGCTGCCCGTTCAAAGCCACCCGCCGCGCGCAGGCCCATCTCCGCCGCGCACGGCGCGCTTCCGCCTGCGCTAGCCGACCCGCGAACCCCTTCAGCCCACAGCTGTAACCGGCCTCCGCTTCCGCATCCCTTCCGACCCGCCAGCCCTGCACCACCTCCCCGCGCCCACCGGCACCGCCGCGCGCCGCCTCGTCGCGCGGGCGGCGCCGCCGACCTCAGCCGCTGCCAACGCCCTCTTGCCCCCTTTGGGTTCATCTCACCTGTAGCCGAAGAAAGAAGAAGGTCATTTCCATCAAATTTTTTTTATTGTACAAATTGCATATTTTCCTCTATTAGTTCATGTAATTACTAAGGTGCCCCTGTGAACAATTGGTGTTGTTTAGTTTAATTTCTGACTTGCACGGATACCCCTGTGTTCCTACTTTAATTTGGACCTCATTTATGCATCTTTTTATTCAATGAAAAATGCTATCATGTTGAGCAACTTATTCTCTGCCATCTGAATATTTAATATATTTTTTGTGAGATATGGGTAATAAATTAAAATTGTTCAACTGAAATTTTGTATAGTTTACCCATTCTGTGCCATTAAATTTATATCTCACACACGGTTTCTCTAAAAATTCCACAAAAATTAAGAATGATGCCTTGATATGTGCTTCACTTACTGTCCAAATTTCATTCAAAATGGAGATGTCTTGTGCCTGCAATAAATTGTAGAGTGAATTTAGTATTTTATTTTTAATTAAACCTACGTATACTATTTTTGCTAAATTTCAATTCTCCTGGATTCTATATGAGAATATCTATTTGGGATAATTGGCACTCTGATTAATTTGATAACATGGATTTAATAGAAATTAATTACTCATTGTCACTCTGTTTTCACTAAAAAATCCATAAAAAAATTCATAACTTGTCAAAAAATTCCAAAAAAAATACTATAGCTTCCTTGCATCATGTTTTAATTCCAGTAATATTTTCATAATTTTTGCTTACTATTTGTGTGATAAATTGCGAAAAAAACCCATAAAAAGTGTGCATTTTTATTTATTGCTTTTTAACCCATAAAATTCCAAAAAGAAAGTACGTTGCATTCATCTCTGGATTAGGACTCTAGGAAAAATATAATTTGGCTAAATTATACTAATTTGACATTAAAATTAATTTGGCCTTGTCTGTTTTCTTAGTATTTTAATTCAACCGCATCTTGCATTGGTATTTCATTTTGCATTAAAAAAATCTAAAAAAAATACCGCATTGGATATCTAGATCTAAACTTTCGAATTAAACCCAAGCTGTTCTTTTGCCTCCCTGTGTTCGACCCCCGACTTGCCCGGGATATAAATTAAAGCCGAGACCCTCTTCACGGAGATCTTCTCTCGGTTCTGACTGAATCGCTAAGTACACGTGCTACAACGTGACCGAATTAATTACCGTATCTAGCGACTCGTCACTATGTAATGCGTAGGAATGGCCAGCTAAGAATAATCAAGGGCAGGAATAACGGTGCAGAGGAGTCCATATCAAGCACTACAAAATCAACAGGAAACAGCATTTCCTGCACTGTTACAACAACGTCCTCCAGTAAACCTCAAGATCGCTTGACTGATCGATCAACGAACTGAAGGATCATGCATGTCGACATGAGCGATCCCAGCCCAAATTCTATGATCAATGAGGCAGGCATCAGGTTGATGGAGGGGACATTGTCAAGTAAAGTTCACTGGAAGACTTGGTTGAAAATTTTGCATCTGATCAGGGGTGCTCCTTTGTCAAGATTCTTCTTAGGGAGGTTGCTGATTGCTGCCACTGTAGACATGGTAAGGATGTGCTTCTCAACTAGCTGGCGTCTGTTATTTCATGTTGACAAACGCTTGCTCATGCATGCTTCTTTCAAGCCCTTCTTCACAGTGGGCATATATTCCATGGCTTTTAGCAAAGTCAATTCAATATTCAAATTCTCAAGAATGTCCACAACATTTGGATCAGATAATATAGTTTTCATTTTGCAATTTTTTTTTCTATTGTATCAGGAAAAGTAATATGTAAAGAGTTGAAATTAGAAATACTATTCTTATTTACAATAGAATTCATGTCCACAATACGTTGTACAACCTGGCTATAAAAGGGTGTACAAGCTGGAACTAATGGTAATGCTGCTAGTGGTGGACATACAAAAACTGCAGTCTTTGCTTCGTCGACTGGTGCTGGATCAGCTGATGTAGCTTGCTCCTCCATGGCCGGTGCGACTTCACTTTGACTGCTATCATCTTTTTTGTCTTTTTTTTTATTTTCTGATTTTTTGTTCTTTTGTTGGAGATGGTGGTGGCTGGTAGTCGGTATGGATCCTCCTTCTTCTTCTTCCTCACCCAAACATGTAGCCGGCACGGCTGATGTAGAAGATGACGATTCACTCGTTAAAGTTGTATTCTTCCCCTTCATCATGGAAGACGGAGGCAAGGTCCTACCTCTCCTGAGAGTAATAGCATTAGACAAAAAAATCACTAACATCTGTCTATAGGCATAGACGGGACTTCACATTCTACCTACTCCTTATGCTTAAAGCTATTGGGTTGGCTTTGCCTGGGCCGAAATCAGAGTTTTTGTGGTTGTAAGTTCATCCAACTTATGTGTCATATCTGTTAGGCCCTTGACTAACTGTTAGGCCCTTGACTAACTGGGTCAGGCAGTCGAGGCTCGGGTTCACAGGAACTGCCTCGGAAGATTCAACGTGTTGCCCACGATGTGGCTGATGGTGTGGAGGTTGAGGAGGGTGTTGCTGATACTGTTTTTGCGGTAGAGGAAGATGATACCGATGATGATAGGGAGGAGGAGGAGGATATTGTTGGTGAGATGCAGTCGCTTACTGATGATACGGCTGGTGCTGGCGATATGACAGTTGTGGGTACTGCTGAGTCTTTCTCCAATTATTGTGGTATTGTGGAGATGGGTGGTACTGAGGTTGATGTTGGGTTGTGCAAATCTCCCTCCTTGATGATGAGGTAATGGAAGTGAATTCGTAGGCTGGCTCTGTTGAGGTATGCCTGGACATGCTAGCTACGTGTCGTTCTACAAAACTCCATTCACCTCTTGAATGAGAGGCGGTGGAGGAGAGAATAAATCATAAGAAGACATGGTCTATGGTTGGTATACCATCAACTGTTGTTGTTGCGGTGCCTGGTCGGGAGTCTGCAAGTAATATACATGTTGGTCTGTCGATTGTTGTTGACTGGCCTGAGGCTGAGGTAGCGGTGTTGGCTCATATTTCTTCTCAGCGGCAATCTCAAGAAGTGGAGTCGTTGACTAGCAGACCTGATGATACTCACCAGCCACTCCAATTTCTTGGTGATCTGATCAAGTTTGTCCAGATTTTGGGTCCTTTGTTCGATCATAGGTAATTTTTCCAGATCTGTGATCGCTTATCGATGATATCAACCTTAGAGAGATGGCCCCCGATGATACTGAGGTTGGAGCTCTCATCTCTCTCTGCCTCATGGGGCACTGCCATGTGGATTAGCTTGTGGAGGACCTGAGATCGTTTTTGATAAGCATGGGATGAAGAGAGGCAGCCTCTTCCTCGACCATTTCTTCGAAAATCTGCCAAACTACTTCTTCATCTTTGTTAAAAGTGGAATCCCCCACAAGCATGTCAATTAATCTCTATCTTTTGACATTCAGGCCCCCGAAGAAATATTAGACCAAGCTCATCCTCGGTTTGTCATAGCAGGGGCACTTCTCCTGCAGATCAGTAAATCGCTCCCAAGCTTCATGAATGGACTTGAGGGTAGCATGGGAAAAGTTGTTAATCCTAGCTCGCATCTGATTGAGCTGGTCGAGAGGGTAAAACTTATGAAGGAACGCAGACTTAAGTTCCTCCCAGGTCGTCATGATCTTTCTTAAATTATTAACCCAGTACAGGACCTTGTCTTGGAGACTGAAGGGGAATACAGTCATCTCGACTACACCTAATGGGATGTTAGGGTAGTATGTAGTCTTGAAGATGTGAGAGAACTGTTGCAAGTGAATGTACGGTTCCTCATTGGTATTCTCATGAAAAGAGGGTATAAGAGTAAGGAACTGAGGCTTTAGCTCAAAGTGAGCTTGCACTGGTGGGATGTGACTCCACTTGGTCATCTGATTGTCTCCAGGGTTATGTGTCTCCTTCAGCATAGGTTTGGGGTTCTCATTCTTTGTCTCTTCTTCTTCTAGATCATCATAGGGTGGTTCATCCTCATTTCTTCCTCCTCCTCCTCCTGGTCTATTCCTCAAATCGTTCAGCATATCTTGGAATGCAGTCTATGCAAGGGTCTGCTCAGTAAGTTGATGCTGGATGGCTTGGATGGAAGACAACAACTGAGCATTGAATTGGTTCTGATCAGGTAGTGGGCTTTGCTCTGTCTGGGGCAGCAGTTGTCTTGATCCTTTCCCTTTTCTATCGAGAGGAGCCATCTCAAGGTCTGAATCCAACAAAATGAACTCTATACTAGGATCCAGGACTGGCTTCTATCTGCAATGTAAGAGAAAACCCAATCAGACCAACTGTGAAATTGAAGACCAGCTAAAGTGATGAATTTGATATTACAGTTAATCCCAGGTAGTTGTGAATGGAGCAAAATATGTAGATTGAAATTGACCTCCATTTACAATGGGCGAACATGGGACAATAGTGGTCTTAGCTTATTGAGAAATAGAAAAGAAGTGGAAAGAAGACGAGGAGTCTGGAGATTAGTTTGCAGGTCCTAACCAAGTTCTCGGGAATTGCCTCAAAATATTGATGATGTCGAGTCCATGGAATTAATGTAGGTGCCGACGGAGTCCCGACTAGACCATCCATGGTTCGACGTCATAGAGAAAAAGAAGGATCGATGCAGGAGTAAGGATATGCTCAATGAGGAATAAAGGGAGTGTAAAATAGTAGAAAGGAATGAAATGAGCTTGGGATCAAAGAGGAAACACATATGGCAAAATTTGTGCAAGTGCATGGGACTTTGATTCTTGAACCTTAATCTAGATCTATACAATATGCAATACAAAATGGGTTCACCAACTATACACGTGTGAAGCCATAAAGGATCGGTTACTTTTATCTTTTCAATTTTAGAGTTGTTATTTCAGGCATTTCTTTTAACAAGTTCTTAGATGCTAACTTTATAGGAGCGAGAGTACTGCCGGAAAAGTATCTCGTACTTCTCCTCCTCCTTTGTAACATGTAGTCTGCACTTTTTGAGGTCCTTGTAACCCTTTATGGATCCCTACTCAGCCAAAGAATGAGAGAGGAAGCTAATAGGTGAAACCACTATTTCAGACCTTGCTTGCAACAGAATCATCCATGAGCGTACAAGGCCCTATTCGGACGCAATATGATGAGACAGACACACCCCTGACGGCGTAGCCTAAGATCGGTACTTCAAACAAGGTCGGTGTTCCACACAAAGTAGGAACACCATCGTTGACCAAGTCTTACTCGTCCACGTACGATCGAAGCATCATTACTTCGGAAATCCAAGTGATACACAAGGCAGTAATAGGTAGGGATTTTGGCTCTAATCCTTATAGTATCGTGCCTGGCTCAAGGGAGGGGTTTTGGTCCCTTCCTAAGGTGCTTGAAAACAATGAGGGCTTTATGAATCCCAAACAATGTAATCCATTGTAGATTTTAACATGTCAAAGTTATTTAGTAGCCCCCTTGTTTTAGATTTTTGGGTTTTCACTTTGTTTTTGATATTTGCATACAAGAACCTAACGATTTTGTAGATTTTCATTTAAGTCCTAGGTGCTCAAAATCAGGAGGAGATAGTAAAAAAGCCATGCAAGTCAATTCAATTATGGAAATCTCATCATAGAATCTAATGATACTTCAGAGTTAGAGGACTTACAGTGCTTCCCAGCTCTCTCCATGTGTTATGCAAAACATAATTTGTAAACCTATCTACATGGTGGTGTGAAATTGACATAATCGCCCTAGATAGTAGTTGTTATTAGTCGTGAAGAACAATATGTTAATTATTCATAAATGAACCCCGAGAGTCCAATCTTGGAAACACCTCGGTGCCCGACACTACGGGTCCAATTTTTTATTTTATATTTAATTTTCAAATTTTTAATTTCTTTTTAAATTTAAATAATACATGTATGTATAGAGGTACATATAAGGTATGATTTCAGGTATAACTATATATTACATAATAAATATATATCAGAAAAATATAGAGAAATTTTGCATATATTATAATTTTTTGTTTTATAAATATTTATACGGTATTAATAAAAATTATAGAATTTATATAAACTATATATAAATATACATAGGTATATGATATAAGATGGAATATTATAATAATAAATATATGTAAAAATAGTTAAAATTTTGCAAAATAAATGTTTTTGAGTTTCTAAATTTTTCTAACATTTTTGTGATTTTATGAATATTTTTACTGATTTTTATGTATTTTTAAAGTCAAAAATATCCCAAAACAGAGATTAAATAAATAGGTTGGATTATTTTGGAATTTAAATATACTAAATATAATCAAAATCTTATAAAAATATTTTTCACAATTAATTATATATATAAATAAAATTATCAAATAGAAACAAATATTTTTAGAGTTTTCGAGGAATTTTTCAATTTTTATAGGATTTTGGAGCTTTTAATATTTTATCATTTTCTTTTTCTATTCTTAGGGATTTTTATCTGAATCTAGAAAATACTAAAATAAACAAAAATTGGATTTTTTTTTAAATTTTTATATTTTTATGGATTTTTAAAGTAAACATGGGTAAAAATGTACTCCATTTTTATTTTTTAAAAAAATAAAATGTTCATAAAAAGCAAAAATAAAATTGAAGCGTGAAAGAACATGCATCCAGGTACATCATCCTATTTTTGCAATTTTTTTGAAGCACAGATGATATTTATAAAAAATAAAAAAAGCAAGCATAAAAATTAATACTGGCAAGGACTTTTTACAAATATCAAAAAGTTCTCATGCATCACAAATTTAAATTAAAAGCGTGTGGTAGGGGCTAAAATGTAATTTACAAAAATTACAAGGTCCTATGTACAATTTATCTACAAAAATTAACACTAATTATACTATTTTTTGGATAAATATAAATATAAAAATCAATAGAGGTATAGGTGCAAATTACCCATCTCATGTGGGGGGCCACGTGAGGTGAACTGACACGGACAACGATGCAATTACACAAAAAGATAGAGGGTTCCATGTAAAAATGCCACTATTTTACACTACAAATCATATATACAATACTAAGTAATAAAACCAAAAAGACGGAGGGGAAGATATGCAATTTACCCCCAATGGCGCACGATGTGACGGGGCTTGATTTACTTGGACACATGGCATGTTATGGATGTGCGATGATGTTTCAGGTTGCAGCGGCCGAGATTAAATCCCAGATGGGATCGGATGGTGTATGGCCTTTGTGATCCAATGGCAGAGGAATAATATGGAGCTCCTCTCCATATAGGATGGTAGTTGTTGTCCTCGGATGAACTCCCCCTCCTCTAAGCTTAAATCTTCAAATTTGAGCACCCTCAAGCCTCTTTCTTTATGTTGAAGTGGATTCCAAGCTCGGGGGTGGCTTTCGCATCTAGCAGACCCCACAAAAGGTCCAGAGCTCATCGGTGGAGCTCTTGCATGCAGGAAATCCTGGAGCTTCTCTTGGAGTCGAATAACCCTCAAACAACCCTCCTAGGAGTGCTACCTGCATAAAAAACTCAAAGAGGCTTCGGCGAATCTTCCTAGGCTATTATTGGTGGAAATCGATGGTGAAATGGGAGGATGTGGAGGTGCTCTAACGAAGGGAGCACCGGGGTCTCAATCCAGGAAGGATCAAGGGGAGCTGATGGGTCGAGAGAATGGAGAGTGCATCGAGGAACGAAGGGACGTGAATGGAGGGTCGGATACTGGTGGAAACGAGGTGAAATGATATCGTAGTAGAGAGCTTCGACGATCGAAGATTTTGATTTTTCGCTAGACTACAGATCTAAAGATGACATAAAATGCAGGAATCTGGAAATAATGCTAAATCTACCTAGAAATGAAAGAAAAATGTGCAACCATACCTGGGGACCAGGGAGCAGAGGCGTCGCCGGAGCTCAACGTTGGGTCGCTTCTTATCCTCCGTTCACCGCTCCAGAATCGCAAGGGAGTGCCTGTTGTCACCGGGTGTCACACTTGGCTGAGGTTTGGGGGATTCAAGGCTTGAGAAAGGACTGAAATGGAAAAAGAGGTTAGATGGTTTTATTTATAGACATGGCTTGGGCAGATCTTGCAATGGGATTCAAGGACGCATTGGAGTGGATCAATGGGATCTAAGGATACAGCATGGATCATGGAGATCCGATCTGCAAAAAGTGTTTAAGGCTCAAGGTGATCCGATCATTAGATCGCAAGGGGAAAGTGGTGAGAAGCGGGCGGCTCGAGGCTCTGACATGGGTCAGAGGCTCCAAAGGGGTAGTTGACTGGAGTTAACAAAAGAAGGGCTCTGGTTGGTCCACGTGGACCAACCAGAAAAATGCGAGGCAAAAATGTTGTGTAAAATAAATAATAAATTGTAAATGAATTTATTAATTTTATATTATAAAATAAAAATGTTTCTTTTTCTATAGTATTTTATTACCATTTTTATTTATTTTTATGAGACGATTTATTATGAGTGATAATTTACATGTACTATTAAAGGTATATTTACCAATATATGTGTATTTTATTTTATTTTGCATTTTTAATTTTATTATTTTATATAAATAATTTATATATTTATATCTTATTTAGATGTACACAAATATGTTTTTATTGTATTTTTCTGAGGTTACCTATATACTTAAATAAATGGATGTATTTATTATATAGGTAAAAGTATAGTATATTCATCTATATATTTTATATAGTTATTTATTTTAGTTTATTTTTAATGATTTTGTTTTATTATAATTATGCATATATAGTATAAAGAATATTACAAAATTATAAATATATAAAATAATGAAAAATATAAAGAATAAATAAAATGAATATTTTATTCAAGTATATTGTACAATAGGGTTCCAGAACCTAACTTTTGCATCTTAACTCCAAATTAAATGAAACCGTCTTCATTAAATAGATAAATAAAAGATATATTTAATTAAAGTTGATTTTGTTGCATTTTGAGATTTTATGGAGATGATATGGGCATGGGAAGTTTGAGTTTTGGCTTTTTATTCAAAGTATGGAATGAACATTGTATATTGTTTTTGTGTCAAATCAATTTTGTAATTTTCTTTGTATTTTTATCTACAACTTTCATTAACAAAGTTTATTGATTTGAGGTATAAATAATAAAGAATAAAATAAGTCCCAAAATGCATTTGAAGAATAAATGAATATGGTGTTTATTGCATATTTAACTTTTATCTCCCCCTACTTTATTCCTTGTCGACCCAGTCATCATGATGCTTTAGTCTCGGGGTCTAAGGTCATAAAATACCTTTGGCATTTTATTTCCTTTTCTTTTCTTTTATTTATTCTTTAATTTTGGCTTTAAACACTACATTTTATGTAATATTTATACAATAATTAATGAATGTTAATTTAGGCAAAATAATGATATATGCATGCATTTAGCCAGGGAATGAAGATCAAAATGAAAGAATAAAGGTGATGAAATGGAGATTCATTGTGCATGTGTCGACCTCCTCCCCCATCCCCACTTGCAACAACCCACATCCTCCTCCATCCCAACTTATGTTGCATCCTTGATGAATCTCAGATACATCATTATAAAATCCATTTAATGTTCTCCTAACGTAAACAAATCAATAAAAACAACAATTAAATCACTAATATTAACTATTCTTATATTGTAAATAATCTGTATATAATAGATATAAATTATCTATCCTTAATTTTATTATATTTATTACTGACATTTTCTACGTTTTTATATTAAAATCTGTAAAAATTAGGGTAATTATTGTATATAGTTATTTTGGTTTCAAAAAGAAATTAAAAAGACAAAAGAATATCAAAAGGACAAAACACGGTGTTTTTACCCATTAAAAATACACCCAAACATTTACCTTTATACAAACGACCTCCTTTGACTTTTTTTCAACATGAAACTTGTAGATCTCATCGACATCTAAAACTTTCATGTTTTGACTTTTTGTTAATTTTGCTTTCTCCTATTTCTTTCTTATTTTTCAATTCTTTTTCATTTCCTGAATAATGCCATGCAGCCACATGGCGCCCTCTGGGCCACCCACGTGGTCGCTTCCTCTTTTACCACCCGGCCTCTCCCATGGTCGTGGATCCCCTCTCCCTCGCCTTAATCACCACCGTCCTCCCTCGCTCTCTCGCAGCCGTCTGATCCATTCCCTCATCTCACCTGGACCGCATCCTAGCGCCTAAATCTCAGCCATAAGATGCCCATCCATCCAATACTCATGCCATCTCCACGTCATCACTACTCCCTCTGTCCTTGCATGAGATCCCCAGATCTCACCCTAATTGTTCGCTACTCTTGGCCCCCTTACCGCTCGATCAGATTTGATGGATCAGATACTATCCCTCCGCTTGCGCCTCAAAAGCATCCATTGGATCAAATGATCCAATGGGTAGAATTTCATCTCCTACCTCCAGCGCCTTTGCCGCCAGCCGTTTCACCTCGCACCCTTCCTATATTGGCTGATGCCCCAAGACCCCTCTCCACTCTTTAACAATCCTGCCTTGAAGCCCCTAGATCCACCATCTTCATGCAACATTTATCGATACCTCTATCACTTCGTCCCCTCATTGTAGACATTGCAAACTTCATCGTCGCCTCCATAACAGTCGAGATTCACTACATATATATTCAACTCCTTCGCCTTCATCATAGATCATCCACCACTCAATGCACTAAGCCCTAGCCATCCTCATCATGTGATAGAGGATGACGGAGTCGATGTGTGATAACGGTGCCCGGGTGGAGGTGTTGACGCATGGTCTATCCGACCATGAAATAGTTGGCTCCGCCACTGTAGAGCTCTTCAGCATGGCTACCCAGATTTGAGCGACGACCGGAGCGGCCTTCGCCGCTCAGCACAAGCCGCATCCTCCACCAACTTCACCGCTCCGATCAGGTATCTTCCTCATCCTTTTTTTAATTAATTCCGCTCAATCATGCATCCTCTTCAATCTACGACCATCTCTGAAGCTCACCTGCACATTGATCACCTTCGTAACACCCTTGATTCCCCTCTCCTCTAGAACCTCCATCACCTCTACCCCATCTCTTCTCTGGTCTGCATGAGAAGAGCTTAGGTCCTATGCTTCTCCACTCGTATGGACATCCATTCACCTCACACCCTCACATAAACACCACTTTGACTATACATAACCCATCTTGTAGGTAGATCATTCAATAGCCGGAGATTTTGGAGCTCCTTCATTCAAGAAGCACACCTCTGATATGGAGGCATCGACTCAATAACCTAGGACACCTCGAAGCTTCTCCACCTATCTATGATCGTCGCCTGCAACTCCAGATCCTTCACTAATCTTCTGACATCCAATAGAGGCCAGGCGGAGGAATTGGGAGCTCACCGGAGCCCCACCAAGTCCACTGCATGCGGCAGCGAGACCAAGGAACTCGATGCACAGATATCGTGCGATCATTACGATCGGATGGCTTTAATTCTTCCATGTCGAATGTTACGAACCTCTAGGCTCGGGTGACCCGAACCAAGTCACGAAGCACCAGGAGCAGCTACTTAGCCTGAGCCACCCGCGGTGCCTGTATCTTAGCTCCGAGCCTATCCCCGCACGTGCCCAGCACATGCGAGCTAGGTAATTTACAGATATACACCCGGACTTCCCCAAAATTGCTTACAGGTCCTCTAGGCACATGCCTCATGTGCGTGCTTGGGGTAATTTATATAGAGGCCCTATCGGTTATTTGCAAAAATACCCCTATACGTAAAAAGGAAATTTTCAAAAGGGCCCCTCCAGTATTTGTAATTGCAAATATCTCCCTCCAGGACCTATTTGTAATTTATCTTGTGTTTTCCATGCATTTTCATTACATTTATGCCCATGCATTGTTTTTAGCATAACTTGATCATATTAACTCCAAATTGCATGATTTCAGTTTCATTTTGAAGCTTGTTTCATTGTCTTTCTAATGGCATAGATCATTTCACACTTTACTAAAAAGCTATATTTTTATGCGCTCAGTGTCTCATGCTCTTTTATTTAAATGACATTAATCATCTTTAATGTTCGATTTTACTCTGAAATTGATCCTTATTTTCTTGTTCAATGATTTCATTATTTCTGGGCATACTTGTATATTATTTCTCTGCTAGCATATCCTTCATATTGCATCTCATTTAATTGCATTTTAAAATCAAATAAAAATTGAATGCATCACGAGAACTTGTCTTTGCATTATTTTATCTGCATATTATTTTGCTTCTGCATGAAGACCAAGGTATAGAAGATAATCACTCATTAATTAAAAAATAATTTTTGATAAGTAGATAAAGAGGCTCATGTCCATGTGTTCGACCTTTGTACACTTACCAGGTAAATTAACTTCCACATATTCGAAAGTGTGGTCTTTGTTGAATCATTTTTACCACCTTTACTAAGATAAAATACGATTATTAATGTAGTAAAAATGTGGTTCATCAAATGGCATCGTTGTTAGGGACACGGCTCATCTTTATGAGTTTGTTGAATTTTATGGTTTTGTTTTTTATGTGAACATTTTCAGGTCTTCTCATCGTGTTGTTTTTGCATCAATTGTTGAGTTTGTTTCTTGGTATTTTTTTCAGTCTATTTCTTTTGTGGCAGGGCCCTTGGAGACTGAGGACGCTCGATCTACATGGAGGTTGGAGTTGGGAGATCCTGTTGCGAGGAGTCGCAAAACAAAATAAGAAGGATTTAAAGAAGATTCGTAAACATTTCATTCCTACATTTTGTTTTAAAAAAATGTATCATATGCATTACTAGTGGTCGTCGTTCGAGGGCTCGCATGTATAAAAAAAGAAAAATGAAAAAAAAAGTAGATCACTCAATGATCTACCCCCCCCCCACACATACACACATCCATCTCTATATATTCACCCACATCTCCCCTCCTCCCACATCTGCATCTGTAAAAATTCATCACTCCCCCATCTCTAAGCGACCAGACATCTGTATAAATACACCCTCTAATCCTAACCAACCATAGATCCCCCAGACCAAACTTCACATCTGATACTTAGGCTATTTTCATCCTAAGTATAGGAGGGACCCGACTCAATCCATCTTCCCTCTATCTGTCTTCATATACTCATGTCACTTTTGTATAGGGGGACCTCCGAGCCAGTTTCGTTATATCATCTTTTATTTAATCTGAGCTATGTCTTCATATCACTTGTGCTATGAGGACATAGCAAAAGTTAAGTATAGGGATATACCGTATATTATTGTATATATACCTTAGCCATAGCTCATATGTTAAAATTTTGGAAAAAAAAATGAGCTAGGGTTTAGGTTTGTTGGTGAACTGATTTTTGTAAAAAAAATTCTTTTTTAAAATTGAGGGACTAACTTTTTATAAATAAAAGATTAACTTTATTCAAAATTCTCATAAAATTTGAAAAATTAAAAATATTTTTCCTTTTGGTTGAGACTCTGACTACTAGGCTTAAAAAAGAGTCTCTACTCTTCAGTAAGAGAACTATGGTCTCCCTTAGTAGAGTGGGTGGTTTATACGACACTGTCTATGGCTCCTTCCTCAAGTAACACGTGTGGCCATCTGATGAAGCTAAATGGATGAATTAATATCAACCTGTTGTAACACGGGCACTTAGCTTTTCATACAGAACCGAGAAGAATCTCAGCTACGAGGTTCTCGTCTTTAATTTATAACCTGGGAAGTCCAGGGTCAAACACAAGGACACGAGCAATTTGTTAATTAAATTTAAGTGTCAAATATTTAAGTGGCAATTTGTAGGACATAATAGTGGTGGGTGCAAAAATCACAACAAGATAGATTTTTAACACATTTTTATGCACTTCAACTTAAATGAAAACAATAATGCACAAACAACATAATAATAACAAACACACTATGATTAGACAACAAACATAACTTGGATTAAGCACAAAAAATACCCTGAATTGATTAAGTAATAATTAAGGCATTAATTAGGCAAAAATGTGATGTAAGTCTCAAAACCTACTCAACATAAGTTAAACTTTTAATTTCACTTTGATGCTTAATAGTTTCAGCCAACGATTAAATCATTTAATGACCTAATGATAGTGATTAAAAAAAACTAACAATTGATCATTAAAAATCAAAGTGACTAATAGGTTCAATTGCTCACAAAAGTGCATTTTTAATGATGTTAATAGATATAAATGAGCACTTAAAACAAAGAATAATTCATGCATGATTTTTAAACCAAAGTTAGCAATAAATCACGCCACGAGATAGAGCATCAAACAAGACTTCAAATAAGATCAAAATCACATCAACTAGATTTATGGATAAAAAGTTATTCAATAATTAATCCACGGGCATAAATGTAAGGAAAACTCATTTTATTACAAATAAGGACAAACATGAACTAAAACTCAAATAAAATAACCTGCAAGGGTTAATTTGTAGAATTTACATAGGCAGGAGGACTTATCTGCAAATATCAGAAGCTGAAGGGTTGCCTCTACAAATTATACAGTCGCGTGCACAATGCATGTGACCAAGCTAGGCTCGGGGCTAAAGCTTCGGTCCACGTGGTGTGATCATGTGCTTCGTTCAAGGCACGAACGTAGGTTCGGATATGGAGGCTCAGATGTGAATTACTGGTTCGGGCTAATGATGTGGTGTATTCTCAACCGTTGGATCTCACCCAATTTGGGGAGATCAATGGCTATTGCTTCTTCTTGTTCTTGAGCTCCTCCACGCAAGGCGGCGCTAGAGCTTGTGCTCCAGTGAGGTAGACAACGCTCCTTCAAGCTCTTCCTCGCTACATGATGGTCCAAATACCTCAGCGGATGTGTTGCGAGGATGTTAGGCACTAGCAAAGCTCCGGTAAAGTCTAGAGGAGTAAGTTGATGGAAGGTCATCGGAGGAAAAGAGTGAAGCCGGTGAAAGTCCACGAATTCCGATCAATCAAATGCTAATCAAGTACCTGTATGGTTAGTAAATAGTCGAAGCACTTGGGAATCTATTGGGATGATAAGGAAGCGGAATGGGGGCTCGATAAGGCATGAAGGATCTGAGCCCTGATGGGTCTTTCTTCTTTGCAAGAAGAAAGAATGGATTGAGGTGAACACAGAGATGGAGAAGTGATTAGCTTAACCGGAGATGCACATGTGAATGATGGATCTGTGTTGAGGGTGAATGAGGTTTCAGATCTTGGATTGATCAAGGAATACATATGTGATAAAAAAACAATCGAGTAAACTAAGATAAGAATTTTACCTGGAATGGAAGTCTGAAGATGAAGTAGTTGATGTTGAATCTAATCCAAATAACGAAGATTGAACTTCGTAATCATCACTTGAAGTTCCTGGCCAAGGAACTAAGCTCGAACAACCATGGATTGGGTTGTAGCTTTGTGTCAAAACCAAGGGTCTCGACGGCTGCACAACCGTCGTCGTGCTCAATCTCATCCTCGTACTGTCTCTAGAGGTTGGAGAGGCTAGGGTGCAGGTATAGGAATGGTGGATAGCTGGAGTGAGTGGCTGGTGTGTGCTATTTAAGGGTGGGGAAAATTAGAAGTTGATGTCTCCAGGCGGTGGTTTCAACCACCGCCATCGATTAGGTGGTTAGGTTTAGGGTGAGAACAGAGGTTGGCGGGAGCCAGGGTTGAATGGTGAAGGGATTGGTAGAGGTTTCGAGGGTAGTTGGATCGTATGGAGGTTGGCAAAAATAGGAGAAGTTACTAGGGAACTAAGAGTTGCATCTTTTGGTAGAGGTGGCTGGAGGTTGAAGAAGGACCTTGATCATCTGATCATGCGATCGGACAATCACGGTTGAGGCGCCAACGAACGACCACAATCTGTTGATTAAGAAGAGATCAGATGGTTCAGAATAAAGGTGGGTGTCATATAGAGCTCAAGCGACGTGGGCGACTGAGAATGCAACACGTAGACCAATTGGAATTAAGATAAATTAATAAATCAAAGAAAATTAGATAAAAATAATTATAAGTCGAATCAAGAAAAGTCATGAACATGAAAGTTGTAGATCTCGATGAGACTACAACTTTCACGTAGAAGTCAAAGAGATCAGAGGTCATCTATATATAGATAAAAAATTAAATACTAATAAAACCCATATAAAATAATTTTTCTTTGATTTTTCTTTTGTTTATTTTTTGGATTTTTATTTATTTTATGTTATTTTATTTATATACAATATTACTCTAATTTTTATTTTATTTTTAATAGGAAATAAATGCATAAAATATTACACCATAATAGGAAAATATTAATATATGACAATTAGTGTTAATTATTTATAACACATAAATTAGTAATTGGTGTTAATTAGTCAATGAATCTTGTGATTAACTTAAGTAAGAGAGATAAATATGGTGAATTAAGTTAATAAATCTGGGATTTATCACCCCCCTATACTTAAACTAAGCTCGTCATGGAGCTAAATAAATAAAGAATATTAGAGAGTTAACTTAATTAGTGAGATCTCTGATAAGTGCAAGTAAAATTATAAGGCTTGATTTAACCTAGGACACTAAGTTTTAGGAATCCTAATCTCTAAGTTGATCCAAGTACTAATCAAAAGGAATTCAACTATTCTAATAGTCAGACTCTCAATGTATACATATATATAAGAAGTATGACTTAGTGTAGACTGCACCATGAGAGTAAAGTCAATATATCACCAAAAATTCCAATCTCAGAAGCTTTCCTAAGGGCCCAACCCTCAACACTAGGGAATAAATCTAGTCTTGCTTCAGTCCACCTTCTCTTAATTTTTCAGACTTCAATGGTATAGATGGAAGGCCATATTATAGAGGATGTAGGATTGTGTACTTATTTTCTCTTCCTCTCATTGGAACACGGTTCTCTCAAGTGCCAATACTCAACACAATTTTCATTTGATTTTGCTAATCAATGTGGCTGTCAAGAGAAGTTGGAGTCGTCTGCACTTGTTTTTCTGGGAGTACACCGAGGTGTGCCTTTTTTTAGTATCTAATATACCTTCTACACCCAGACTTGTAGCATTTACGATGCAGAGCCCTTTTTGGGTGCTATCCCGACTCATGGTCCTAATAGCGGTGATTCGAGTGGACACTTTGAAAATGGTTGTGAGTGCTTGCCTTTGGTGGAAGCTCTTTGATAATTGTCTTTGTATGGTAAGAGCTTTTCTTTCAACATTTCTTTTTTCTTCTTTTCTTTATTTTTGGCCAGCTCCACTGTTTTATCAAAAGATTGGCACACACTGATTAACTTATTAGTTAATGTCATCACACCCAGGAACTTTAGGTCAAAGTCAAGAGATAACATGGAAACATGTCCCATACTGGCTAAGATGATGACACTCAGGTTTAATGAAGTCGTCATTAATTTTATCCCATCCTCGAGCATCATATAGATCAAGTCCAAACTCAATCTTCCAATCTCAGTCTCCTCAATGATACCTTCACTCATCTCAATCATGAATGCAGTCGTGCATGTGAGTGAGAGTCAAATTTTTTAAGGGAGATTAAGCATGAGATATAGCATGCATATCTTCAAACTAGGAGAGTATGAATTATTAAGTCCAAGACCCTAGTGATCAAGAAAAGATAAAACTAAGTCTAGGGACTCCTTAAACCAAGTGTTAAAGATCATCTCAAGCCTTGAGTGCATAGTGAAAAGGTCAAGAAAAGACACCAATTAATAAGTCAGTGTGTTAGTTATTTACAAAAAGAGTTATTAAATTTATTAAAACAAGGACAACAAGACACACTTGACAGTGACAACTCAAACATACAGTAGGATATCCATCAACGGTACAAATTTCAGCTCCTTACAAATCGAAATTGGTTCTTCAAGGTCGAAAATCACAAGCTGCCTTATGTTTAAATTGTTTCTTCCTAATAGTATACACTTCATAATCTGGGTATGAAAGATCTTTATCATCTTGACATATCAACCTCCTAGAATGTTTCCATTCTTCCTCAAAAGTGATATCCATATCTACATGGGAAGCTTCAAAATTTTTCACAATCATAGGGAGACGAATTAAACCTTGAAATCATGCAATAGACTTTTGGGTTTTCTTAAGAAGAGAAAAACTAGACAGAAGGGTGACGCCACTTACAAGATAGGTGAGAATCCAAGGACTGGACATCCTCAAGAAATGCTAAAGGTACTTCCATATCTAATTCTTCTATCAATAAATCATCCTCCTCAATCGGTATCACTCTTTTTAGTGAACTCTTTATCAACTTGATCTTCCAAAATATAGAACTAAAATCTAGACTTTCCTCCATGTATAACTCTGAAAGATTCTAAGGCAAGACAACCTTATAGAGGAAAAAGAAGAAACGATTCGGTGAACCGTCGCTACCTTTGGGAACCTTAAAACTTAAAAGGATACTGAAGAGACACAACAAAATTTATTTTCTGATTTTTATTGGGTTTTGAATAGAGTTAATAAGTTAGTCTCATTTACACCCTTAGTTTTGAAAAGAAATTGAAAACTTTTTGCAAACAAAGTCACATAATATAGGTTTTCAAACTATTTTACAAATGATTTTCAAAACATTATCAATTCGTATTTTCGCAAACCATGTAAAACACTTGAAAACCATGTCAAGTGTGTATATAGTCTTCAAAATTATTTCAAAATATTGTATACAAAACTTATTTCAAAAAGATATAATACGATACCCAAAACCCCAAGAGTTTGAAAATTTTATAAATATGAGCTATGGCTAGAGTATATATGTAATATATACAGTAGACCCCCCTATACTTAGCTTTTGCTATGTCCTCATAGCACAAAATGATATGAAGCCATAGCTCAACTAAGCATAAAACAATCTACAAGAGCTGAGTCAAGAATAAGACAAGTGTAAGAATGAGTCACAATACATATACAAGAACGGTTCCCCCTATACTTGGGTTCTGGAAGACCTAAGTAAAGATATAAAGATAAATACATAGGAGAAACAGGAGCACGGGAAGAGGTGAGGACAGTTCCCCCTATACTTAGACTGAGAGAAGCCTAAGTGTAAGTGGGATAATGAATAAGAAGTTGATAGAATTTAAGAGAGTATGAATCTTCTAGAAATGAATCTTTTGATTTGAATCAGTCATAACGATCATGCCTTACCTGATAAAACTTAAACTGAGTCAATAGGCATGAAGTTAATCAGCTCTACGGGAGTTAACCTTTCCTTGGATTCTACAAAATGCTTAAGTAACTACATGTTAAACAGAAAGGAAGGTGCATTCTCTGAAAGCTCTGAAATCTCTACACTACCATTCTCATGTAGTTCCCTTACAATATAAGGACCCGTCCATTTTGACTTTACTTTCCCATGGAAAATCCTTAATTTTGCATTAAACAACCATACCTTTTGTCTAGGGAGAAAGTTTCTGCATCTAATATGCGCATCATGCCACTTCTTAACTTTATCCTTATAGATCATGTTGTTGTCATATGCTCGGTTGTGGATTTCCACTAGTTCATTTAAGTTGAGGTCTCTACACAACTTTCCTAAGTAACAGCTCCAATTTATTTTCTTTATGGCCCATTAGGATTTGTGCAGTAACCCAGCAGGCAAATTCATGGCTTGCCATAAATCATCCTAAAAGGTGAAGTGAACAGTGGTGTCTTGTAGTCCATTCTGTAAGCCCACAGAACTTGGCCCAATTATTGAGACTATTTCTTCATATCTGGATGGACTAACTTTTGAAGAATACACTTCGCCTCCTGATTTGAAACCCCTGCCATGTAGTTTGATTGAGGGTGGTAAGGACTAGTTATTCTATGCTTAAATCCATAGTTCTTTGATAAAGATTTCATTATTCCATTCACAAAATGGCTACCTCCATCAGATATCAAAACTTTAGGTACCCCGAACCATGAAATAATATGATCCTTAATAAACTTGCAAACAGTCCTACCATCTACGGGTCGGGTTGGGATAGACTCCACCCATCTGGACAAGTAATCAACCGTTAACAACATATACTCGAAACTTTGGCTATTAGGGAAGGGACCCATGAAATCTATGCCCCAAGCATCAAAAACATCACAAGAGATCACAGTCTGCATCGGCATCTCATCTCTTGAACCAACAGTCCCTCCCATTCTTTGGCAAACAAGGCACAACCTTACAAATTCTGCAGCATCTCTAAATAAGGTCGGCCAAAAGAAACCACATTGTAATACCTTATGTGCGGTTCTTTTTCCGAAATGGTGTCCTCCAGCCTCAAATGTATGACAATACATGAGGACACTATGGTATTCCTCTTGAGGAATACACCTTCTCCATATACAATATGGTCCTTCAAAGAAAAGGAACGGATCCTCTGAATGGTATTTCCTCGAATCTGACTTGAGTCGGTCTATACTGCTCCTAGTCCAACCATGAGGAACTTGATTGGAGACAAGGAAGTTCACCATGTTGGCATACCATGGAAGAGATTCAATGATACAGATAGACTCATCTGGAAAGGTCTCTCGAATAGGCTCAGTATCAGGGGAATCCTTTATTTCAATTCTCGAAAGATGATCAGCCACTACATTCTTAACTCCAGGTTTATCCTTAATTTCGAAATCAAATTCTGGAGTAACAATATCCACCTAAGAAGACGCACCTTCGCATCCTTCTTTTTCATGAGATACCTAATGTTTGAATGATCGGTATATAATGTCACTTTTGAGCCTAAAATCATAGACATGAACTTCTCTAAAGCCCAAACTACTGCAAGCATTTCTTTTTCAGTCAATATATCTCTAAACTGGATCTAATACCTTGCTTGCGTAGTAAATAGAAAACAGAATCCGATCTCGTTGCTGACCCGGTACAGCTCCTATCACAAAATCTGAAGCATCAGTCATGATCTCAAAGGGAAGAGACCAATCAGGAGCCTGCAGAATTGGCGAGTTGCAAATCTTTTTCTTAAGGAGCTCAAAGGCCTTAAGACAATTGTGATCTACAAAGAACTCGGTGTCTTTTCCTAAGAGCTCGGTCAGGGGTTGGGAGATCTTTGAAAAATCCTGAATAAATCTTCTATAAAATCTGGCATACCCCAGAAATGACCTCACTGACTTAATGTTGGTTGGTGAATCAAGTTTCTTGATCACATCCACCTTGGTGGGGTCTACCTCCATTCCCTTCTTAGAGATGACGTGCCCCAACACAATATCCTCCTTAACCATGAAATGATTTTTTCCCAAGAGAGTACTATATTCACTTCACTACATCTTTGAAGCACTCGGCCCAAGTGTGATAAACAAGAATCAGATGTATCACCATGGACCGAGTAATCGTCCATGAAGACCTCTAAGAAATCCCCAACTATTTCGGTAAACACGACAATCGTGCATCTCTGAAGTGTACCTAGGTCATTGCAAAGCCCAAAAGGCATGCATCTGAATGCGTATCTGTCGAAAGGACATGTAAAATTTGTCTTTTCCCTGGTCCTCAGGGGCGATTGCTACTTGATTGTAGCCAGAGTACCCGTCAAAAAAACAAAAGAACTCCTTTCATGTTAATCTCACCAAAATCTGATCAATAAAAGGTAGGGTAAAGTGATCTTTCTTGGTCGTGGCATTCAGGCGCCTGTAATCAACACAGACATGCCATGACGTAGGTACTCGTGTCGCATTCTCAACTCCTTCCTCATTGATCACCATCTAAATTCGCGACTTCTTCGAGACACCATGTAAAGGTGCCTCCCATTTGGAGTCAGAGATTGGGTAAATAAAACCTGCTCCACACCATTTCTCTATTTCTTTCTTAACTACTTCCCAAAGATTTGGATTAAGTCTCCTATGGAATTCACGGGAAGGTATTATATTATCCTCAACAAAAATGACGTGCGAACAGAGTGCGGGGTTTGTACCTATGAGATTTGACACAGTCCATCCTATAGCCTTACGGTTCTTCTTTAATACTTCTAGTAACCTAGCTTCCTATTCTATAGTCAACCTATAACTAACGATGATAGGAAACTTATTCTTCGGACATGTAAGAAAGGAGTACTTGAGTGTAGGAGGTAGTGGCTTCAACTCTGGCGAAGATGAATGATCAGGTACACCAGGTTGAACTACTACTGAATCTGAATCAGTGTTGTGTAGTGGAGATGAATCATCTGTAATGTTGTCCACCAACATTGAAGAATAAGGAGTCGGATTTCCATATAATGACGGTAATTCGGCAGAAGCAGCTTCGGACTCGTCATCTAATTCCCTTGATTGTTCCAAAGGAGGAGGAACTGATATGTCCAAAGGGACTTCTAAGTTATCAAGAGAGTAGGGTGATACATAACTCAAGAACTCTGGCAATGTACCCATAACTACTCTGTGTATATTGTCTTCTCCAGATGAGATTATTTCATTATGTATTGTTGGATTATATTTCCAAATCCCAACATTGTTAATCACATCACAGTATACCTCTAAAAGAGAATAGAAATTTGTGTTGAATTCTGAATCAGGTCGTTGCCATTTCGATTGCTTCATATGTAGTTCTACTTCTCCGCCTGGAGAACAGAACTTCACCATCCCTATCTAATAATCAAATGAAGCTCCGACGGTCCTAAGGAAAGGCCGCCCAAGCATGATTTGTGAATCTTTCCAATGATAGGGGATATCCATTTCAAGGACAGTAAAGTCCACTTTGTAGTATTATCCCTCTATCAAAATAATGACATTCTTAACCTCACCCTTAGCCTTTTTCACTGATTTATCAGCAAACTGAAGTAATGCTCTAGATTTACATAAAGGTCCCAACTTCAATTTCTCATATAAGGCGAAAGGTAATAAAAAGTTGATCGAAGAACCATTATCTAGGAGAGTGCGTGCAAATGATATGTCATCAATATGACTCACAACATAATGTGTACCTAAATCCCTCTTCTTATGTGGCAATTTATGGTTCTTGAGATAAAATGTTGTGGCAACCGATAAAACATGGGTCTTGACGTAGCCATTTGGTTTCTTCCTGCAAACTCTGTTAGGTGTGCATCTCACCTTCAAGTATTTTTGGAATGCAGGATGGCTGGCCACATATTCATCAAATGGCACTTTAACCATGATATTATCTCTACATAATCGTGCCAATTCAGGATCATCTCTCTGAATCTTATTAATGATGTGCTTTCCTACCGTAAGAGCATGGGGGAAGGGATAGGCAAAGAATGATGGGAAGACTGAGAATCATAAACAGAAACATGCTCTTTATTATTTTAAAAAACTGAGTGTTTCATAGTTGAATCTTTAACAACTATAATAGCAACGAAATTATCTACTATAGGATTGGGAATGCCTGTTGAATGAGCATTCTTCTTATCCGAAGTTACAAGGTCCTTCGTAGATTCTAAATCTGATGTGTGCTACTCCATTCTTGTTCTTCTCCTTGATTTCCTCTTTGAAGATGCTGCTCTATGGTGATCCCCTTGAAGACGGTCGGTATCATTGATGAGTCTGCGATTCGTCATCTTTATTCATTTATTTTAGCTTAAATCCCTTATAAAACACATGCTTATAACACTAACTCCATATTCTTACTAACTTGCATCTGTGTAAATATTGTACACTTCTTACTAATTTTAACCTAAAATAAATAAAGAAAGAAAGGAAAAATAAAGAAAAGAAAATAAAAAAAGGAAGACCGTATACAGGTTGACCCGAACCCCGAGATAAGGTCAAGACTTGACCTGATCGATCAGGAATAAAGTAGCGGGATATAAGGGTCCTTAAGCAAAAAATCAAAAAAATTGTATGTGTGTTGTTGTAAATACTTCTCACTTATTTTGTGTATATCTGTATAAAACTAACACTAATTTATTTGTGCATTAATTGACCTCAAATCAAATAACTTTCATAACCAAAGTTGTAAATAAAATTGTGTTCTAATTAATAAAAATAATTGCACAATTAAATCATGTACAGAATAAAAGCAACCACACTTGGAAAAAGCCACTAAGCACTAATTGAAAGACCAATTCCGGCTCCATATGAACTCAAATTGAACCAATCTCACTCCCATTAGATTCTAAATTAAATTATCTTTAAAATGGTTGTGATTTCATAATTTTTAGAGGACGAGTAAAAAAGTTGGTTTTTCGGGGTGGTTTGTGCAATTTTCCCATGTATTTTTAAATATTGTATTTGTATATATTTGTAAATTATTCTTACTAATTATTTAAAATAAAAAATAAAATAAAATAATAAAATTTTAAAATAAAAAAAGAAAGCTAATTTCCCCATTTACACATGTATATAATGTCATATATGTATATAGTATATGTATATAGTTGCTATTTTTAATTAACCACCATAAAAAATAACATTTTTTAAATTCAAATAAATAAAGTGACGAAAATTCAAAAAAAATTAGATAATTTTGTAAATAGTTTTATCTCTTTTTACTTTATCTCATTTCAAATTTCATCTCTTATCTCTTCCACCAAAAAATTCAAAAATTCAAATTTCATCTCTATCTTTTCTATGTATATGGCTCCGTCTCCCTCATTCCAACTGGATCAATCTTTAGAGAGAGGAGCCCGGTCTCAGAGGAACATTAGTCGAGAATAGTTCCTAGCCTCCGAGCCATCCGGTGACAGCAAGTCAGCCTTGTCGAGGTGATCACGGTCCATTTCCGCTCCTAAGGCGAGATTCGTCATCATTTTTCTTCTTATTTTATCCTAGGTTAATCGTAGATTATTTCGTTGCATTTTTATTTCCATCGTCATTTTGTTTTTCTAGATCTTTAAAAAAAATCCATCTCGATTTGATCTGTCTCTGATTCCGAATTTTCATCTCACTTTCTCGATCTCCACGCATTCTATTTTATCTTCCACAATCTATTAACACCGACCACGCACGGTGGTCGGAGAATCAGATTCGATCCTTTCATTTTCGTTGAATCCCGGTTCATTTTCCAATTTGTAAATAAATAAAAATAATAAAAATAAAATATTTGTTTCTTTTTCTCTAACCTTTGTTTTGCAGGAGAATCAAGATAAAAAACAAACAAAAAAACTATCTTTTTTACTATTTACATTTCATGTTTATAAAAAGACAAAAAAATTATTTCCTTTTTTCTTTCTTCATCTGATTACAATAAAAACAAAATTTTTAAAAAAAAATAGCGACAGGCAGCGGGGTCGTCACCCCCCGTCGCCATCCTCTGCTTGACCGCAGCGGCCACCCGCGGCCCCTCCTCCAGGCAGCCGCGTCACCGGCGCCCCCTTCCAGCCCGTAGCAGAGGCGGTGCCCTCCGTTTGCTATCGTCCAGCAGCGGCGGTGGCGCCATCGTGCGTGCCAACCGATGCCCCGCCTCCACCTGTCCGTCCTCCAGCTGCGCGAGGGCCATGCTCCACCTCACCCACCGGCCGCCCCGCATCCCAGCTCTCTAGATCCATGCCACCTTCGATGGCCTGTGCCGCCCTCCACGTCCCCTCCTCCGTGGAGGGGTCCCTCAGCACACCTTGTGTGACTCTCGCCGCGCCTGGTGGCACCGCCCACAGCCCAGCGCCGACATCTCTCGAACCACCCGCCTCCGCCGAATCCGCACCGCCTTCCGCTGCAGCCCCGGGCGTGGGGAAGAAGATGTGGGGGCGACGGCTCCTTGCCCTATTGGTTTGAGAACCAAGGAATGAAGAGAACCCTATAGGGTTTTGAATAAAAAGATTTGTTGGAAAAATTGCAAATCCGCCTCTGAATCTTTCAGGAATTGCAAAAAGATCCTTGTTCCAAAACAAGTCACATGTGTCGCACCTCTCTACTGGGTAAATTACATTTTTTTCTTATATTTAATTTTTGCTACTTTTCAGTTCAAAAACTTTGGTTATTTGCATTCTGGTCCTTGTATTTCAGACAACAGACTTTATATGATCTTTTAAAATAAGGCTATATATAAGGCTATATATGACATATAAGGTATTATAATTATAAATAGTAGTATAAATAAATAAAATATAGGAATTAAATTGTTTTTTGGATTTTATATATTTTTATAATGTTTTTTTATTTTTCTATATTTTTTTCTAGTTTTTATGGATTTTTAGAATAAAAATATCCCAAATCAGGGATTTAATGGTAGGCCGAAATTGATTTGGATATTAAAAATAGGAAATAATGTTCAGAATTTCCCAAAACAATTTTAATATATATATATATATATATAACTAAGAAACAGAAAAAACATATTTTTGGATTTTTTGTAATTTTTTAGATTTTTATAAAGGATTTTGTAGTTTTTTTGTGTTTTCTTTTTCTATTTTTAGAGATTTTTGGCCTCAAGTTAATAAATACTAAAATACACAACATATATTCTTTGAATTTTTCAAAGTATTTTTCTTTTTTTGGTATTTTATAAGTTAGACAGGAACAAAAACATGCTCATTTTAATTTTAATAAATAGGAAAAATGGCAAAAATGCCAAAATTAAAATGGGATGTGAACTCACGTGTTGTCAGGCATCTGACCCTATTTTTACTTGATTTTTAGAGCATGGATGTCATTTTTAATGAATGAAATTCAAGCATAAAAAATACATAACTAGGAAGGGCATATGTGCAAATAAAATAAACATCAGGGGCATAATAGTAATTTTCCCAAAACTTTACAACATATATTAAAATTTCTTGGATCAAAATTAAATACAAAAACAGCCAAGGGTATACATGAAATTTCGCCATCTCACTTGGCACGACAGGTGAGGTGACGTAGAATGGACCCAAGTGTAATATGCAGTGCATACAAGGGCCTTTATGCAAAATTTCCATTTTTTTGCATGACGCTTTATTTACAGGACTAATTAATAAATACAAAAAATACAGGTGAAGTATGCAATTTACCCCCTAATGTGCAGGAGCGGACGGCTGGATGTGGCTCACTAATACACGTGTCGTCATGCGTATGGTTTGTACCCCTTAGCCCCTAGACAATGGAGATTAGATTGTGGGTTGCGATCGAACGAGGCTGGCTCTGGGCAATCCGATGTATCTGGTGCGATATGGAGCGGAGATCTCCATCCAACGGTGCTGGGTTGATCTCCAAGAATAGGGAAGAACACGAGTGTGTTCTTCCTTGTTCCACTGATTCGTCGCGCTCTAAGTCTCCTCCCTTGACGTTGAGGTGTTGTCGATGTTGTTGTTGCTGATTCGCGTCCAATGGTGCCCTTCACGAGGTCCAGGACCTAGAGATGAGCACTAGCAAGTCGATGGAGCTCCGGGCACCTGGGAGTCAAACCTGGAGTCGATAGGCCCCCAATAGGAGCCTATTCAACCTGGGACCTTCACAAGGGAGTTACTAGGTCTGATGTGGTGATGCTCGGCCCATCTTAAATTTGATTCACATAGAAATGAAGGGGGCGACGCAGGTCCGACGAGCGACTGAAGGGGACCTTCAATTCACGGATCGAGGGTCAATCCGATCGGTTGGGTGGTAGGACTGGATGGAGAAAATGCAGGGGGAGGTGATGGTTGTGATGAGAGAGTCAAGGGTAGGTCAGATTTTAGTGAAATCAAGCCAGAGCACGAGAGCTCCGGCAAGGGGATTTGGCTAATCTACTCTGTTTGCTTATTAAAATGTGAAACTAAAGACTAGAATTGAAAGACACGAATTCAAACTACCTAAAATAGAAGATAAATCAGCTCTTATACCTAAGAGGGTGCTCGAGGAGCAGGGCAACAGGAGCTCGCTGTGGACCTCCTCCTCTCCTTGCTCTGATGTTCTCCAGGCACGGGGAAGGCTCAGTTGTCACCTGCCCTTCACTCACGAACACCTAGACTCGATCAAGGGCTCCAGGAGGGATCAGAAGGGAAGGAGGAGCTCGGGGGTTTATTTATAGACAGTGGGTCCTGGCGAATTTGGGCGTTGATTATTGACACGCTCGAGGAAGATTAACAGGATCTAATGATAACACGAGGTAGATGGGTGTCAGACGCATAATCTTTATGAAGAACTCGAGATGGAAGATCAATAGGGTGACTTGGGAAAATTGAAGAAGAGGAGGGACTCGAGGTTCTGACAGAAGTTGGAGCTGAAAGATGGGAAGTTGACTGGGGTCAACATTCCCTGGAAGGTGATTGGGCCACGTCAGCCCGCAACACGACAAAAGAGCTCTTTTATTAGAAATTAATTAATTAAAAATAGTAAACGATTTTATTAATTTTTTATAAAAAAATGATTATTATTTTATGTAGTATTTTAATATGATTTTATTTATTTTTGTTGTTATTTATTACAAGTTATTTTTTAGGGATGTGTTTATAGGTATATTCATCTATGTTTTGTGTATTCTACTTTTATTTTGTATTTTTGATTTTATTATTTTATTATCTTATTTTATATATTTACAAATTATTTTTAAGTGTATAAATATTTTTTATTATATTTATTGAGTAATATATACACTTAAATAAATAGGTATATTAAATATATAGGCATAAGTATAGGTATCTCATCTATGTATTTGATGTACATATTTTATTTTAATATCTTATTTATGGTTATATTCTAGTTTTAATATGCACATATATTATAAATAATATTTACAAAATTATAAAAATATAAAATTATAAAAAAAATAATAAAGAATAAATAAAATGATTACTTTATTCGGGTATAATGTACAATAAAGGAGTCCAAGACCTAACTTTCACATCTTAACTCCGAAAAATATGAGACCACCTTCATTAAATAGCTTATTAAAAGTTATATACAATTAAAAGTAATTTTTATACATTTTGAGTTTTTATTTGAGAGATATGGGTCTGGGAAATTGGGATTTTGGCTTTTTATTTAGAGTATAAAAAGTGCACTGTAGATTATTTTTGCATGAAGTCAATTTTGTATTTTTATATATATTATTATCTAAAACTTTCATGTACAAAGTTTCTTTATTTGAAGTATAAAAAGTGGAAAATAAAATAGGTCTCAAAAATGAATAAATAATGAATTAATAAATGGGATTTGTGTTATATTATTGGCCCTTATCCCTCCCTACTTTATTCCTTGTCGAGCTAGTCATCAAGATGCCTAAATCTCGGGTTTAGGGTCATAAAATACCTTTGGCATTTTATTCTTTTTCTTTTCTTTTCTTTATTCTATAATTTTGGTATTAAAAATAATACTTTACAAAGTATTTATACAACAAAGAATGAATGTTAATTTGTACAAATTAGAGGTATTTACCTGCATTAGCTAGGGTTTTCAAGGCCAAAATGATAGAATAAAGGTGATGAAATAGATATTCATCTCCTCCTATACTTGCCTTTGCTAGTCTCTAGCAAAAACTTATGCAATAAGTGCAACAAAATGAAAAACAAAGAAAATAAAAAGAAAGAAAGTAGATCGAATTTAATTCTCAAACTTGTCTTCACAAAATCAAAGTTTGGAGCTTAAGTCAGACCTTTGGAATTTAGTGCAATTGGAACCTTATTGGGAATCGGATTTGAAACACAACAGCCTTCGAGAATCCTAAAACTCTGCTCAAGTCTCCTCAATAGCCAGGTCAGGATATTTCAACTCATATGCAAACCTTACGATTATGAATCTGACTTGTATAATGTATGTGATGGTGGCTCTCCCCAACTGAAATGACAAAGAGATTGGCTTCTCCACCATGACAACCCAATGATTCCCCAATCCAGCAACTCTTTCCTCGATGAGTGGGGTATTCCCTTCTAAGTTCAAGTGGCAACCAGCTCAAGAGGAGGGGGTGAAGAGAAGAATGGATGGTAGTCGGTGTAGCTACCTATCTGAGGATGCATGACCAGTGTAGTCAAGTCATCCAGTTGCAGGCTCACAAGGTATGACTTTGAAGCTCAATCTTGCTTCTTGACTATACAAATATGTACACTCTGGCATGCATTTTATTTTCAATTAGGCATGTCTATTTTTTTGGAGTTTTTGTTTTTTTGCTTTTTTTAAATACAATATACAACAGGATTTACATAAGGACTTTTTCCTCTTGAGCCAGTACATTATCCCTCTTTTAAAGCATTATTGCAACCCACACTCTCTTGTCTTTAGACTTCTTGCTACTAGACAGGTTGGGGTGCACTTCCCTCCTTAGACGAGGACAAATGTTTCCACTTGTATGCGTCTCACAGCGGCAAATCCAATACCCTCATTACTCCAACTGAGTTTAGCCAAGTGAAAGGTGCAGGTGTCCAAGTTAGGTCATTATCAACAAGAGTTGTGCGTGTGCTCCGAAATACTCTACTTATGTAGTCAAGAATACATTGAACCAAGTCTCACGATTCTCAAAGAATTAAGTCAACTAAACCTGAAGTACCTCAATTCCCATTTCTATAAGGTTCCTGTGATTAGGTAGAATTGCAGTCCAACCAAGCTCCAATCTTCAGATTTTACTTAGACTTGTTCAATTACCAAACTCAATCCGAAAAATATGAATGTCATGCGAATGCTATGTACAATGTAGAAAAATATTTCTGCGATGCAATTTTCAAAGTTTTGAACTTTTTATGGATTTTTATAAAAGTTTTGCAATTGTTTTTGGTATTTTTCACAAAGATTTAGCAAATAATTTGTATTTTTTTGAAAATAGGAAATTTTGGAGAAAAATAGGTATTAATATTTGCACGGGGATGCATCTTATATTCACAAGAATTGGGTTTTTAAGGATTTGCAAGGGATATGTTAGTTAATTTTATAGATATAATTATACAATTAGTAAAGAATTTGGGTGTGATGTATATATTCCTCAAACTAATTTGAAAATAATTTTTACAAATAATCTTGATTTTTAAAAATAATCTTGAAAACTATAGTCCAAAATACTTTTTAGAAATAATTTTTACAAACATCTACACATAATTGAAAATCACTTGCAAAGGTTTTTCAAACAGTATAGATATTTTTTTCAAAATATTTTTGCAACCATTTTCCAAACCATTTGTAAATCATTTTTCAAATATTTTTTTCCACACCAAGATAAGAAATTTTACAAACAAAATATTTTTACAAAGGGTGAGAATATTTAACAAAACATTTTCCAAATAGTTTTCAAAAGATTTTTCAAACATATTTCCAAATTGTTTTTCAAACATTTTGCAAAAATATTTTCACCTGATTTATTAATCAATAGATACAAAAAGAATTTGAGAAATAGTAAATATCTTTTATTAAGTGATTTTAATGAATTTAATAGTATATATAGTATTTTTAGCAATAATTATTATTATAGTTATCAAAGTACAAGTTGTGGCTAAAGTATATACGCAGTACATACGACCCCCCCATACTTATCTGGAGCTATGTCCTCATAGATCAAGGAGAAAAAAAGACATAACTCCTACCGAATATTGAAGAGTCTGAAGAATAACAAATGAAGGAATGAATGAATCAATGAGAAGTCGACCGTCCCTGCATACTTAGGATCAAATAATCCTAAGTATAGCAAATTGTACACAAGGTAAGGAGGGTCGAGGGTGAGAATGAACAGATTATCCTCAGACTGAATCCCTCTATACTTAAGGTAAGATATCCCTAAGTATAGACAGGAATAGGAGACAGCGGATAGGATCAAAGAATGAAAGAACTTGGGGTGTACACCCCCTATACTTAGGACAAAGGATATCCTGAGTATATAAGTCTGACAAAAAGGGGTGACACACACATAATATATATAGAGAGAGAGAGAGAGAGAGATTTTAGATAAAGAAAACTAAAAATGAAAAGAAAAAAAGAAGAAAATATGAAAGCTTAAAGGAAGAGTTTTTGAGTGATATGTCTGAATCTTGTGATGTTGCTACCGCTGTTGATGTTTCTTCAGTGCCTAATACTTGGATAGAGTCGACAACGGCCAGGAAAGTGTCATGTTCAAGTTAGGGCTTCAATAGCTTACCATTGATGACAAATGGTTGTGCGTTAGGAGATAATTCTAATATCACAATACTTATGTTCTCATGCACTTCTTGAACTATGAATGCCCTGCCCATTTGCTCTTTATTTTGCCCGAGAAGATCTTTAATTTCGCATTGAATAGCCACACTTTCTGTCCAGTCTTTAAGGTCTTTCGTCTGATGTGCCAGTCGTGCCAACGTTTAATCTCCTCCTTGTACATCAATGTGTTATCGTATGCATAGTCTCTGAATTCCAGGAGCTTGTTCAGATCCTCTTTTCTCTTCTGACCACTTTGTTGGGAGTCCATGTTGCAAATGTTAATTGCCCATAATGATTTATGAATCATCTCCACTAGCATATGGCATGGCTTCCCATATACAATACGGTAGGGCCACATGCCCAACGATGACTTGTAAGCGGTTATGTACGCCTAAAGGACTGAGTCCAAGAGTTAGGACCAATTTTTCTTATCTGGCTTGGCAAGCTTCTGGAGAATTGTCTTGATTTCTCTGTTAGAAAGTTCAACCATACCATCCTCGATGTCGTACTCCTTCGTTAATTTCTTAACCTCTCAGTTAATGAAGTGACTACCCCCATCGGATATCAGTATCTTCGGAATCACGAACCGTGAGATGATGTTTTCTTTCAGAAAGTGACACATTGTACGATTGTCTGTAGCTCGAGCAGGGATAGCTTCAACCCAACGACTCACATAATCAATGGCAAGAAGGATGTGCTCGTATCCTTGATTATTGGGGAAGGGTCCAATGAAATCGATGCCCCATGCATCGAATACATCTGCACTACGGATTATCTTCAAGGGCATTGAATCTTTAGCTGTAATGGTACCTTTCAATATCTGACAGTCAGTGAAACGCTTAACATATGTTGCAGCATCCTTGAATAATGTAGGCCACCAAAGGCCGCACTGCAATACTTTCATTGTCGTTCTATATCCAGAGTGATGCCCACCAGATTTGAGCGAGTGACAATGCTCGAGGACACTATGTTGCTCCACTTGGGGAATGCACCTGTGCCAAATAAAATACGCCCCTTCCCTGAATAAGAGAGGATCTTCCCATTGGTAGAAATGGATAGTTGACAAGAATCTATCCTTCTGAATCTTTGTCCAATCTTGTGGAACTACGCCCGAGACGAGGTAGTTGACAATGCCAGCATACCAAGGGAGTGAATCCACGACCAGAATTGACTCGTCAGGAAAGGTGTATGTGATGGGTGCACTGCCATGTGGAGGCTCTTGTTGTTCGATTCTGGAGAGGTGATCTGCTACCACATTCTGAACCCCATGCTTGTCCTTGATCTCCAAATATAACTTCTGGAGGAAAAGGATTCATCTGATCAGTCTAGGCTTGGCATCCTTCATCTGCTGTAAATATCTGATAATAGAGTGGTAAGTATAGACAGTGACTTTTAATCTAAGAAGATAGGACCTGAACTTCTCAAGGGTGAATACCACAGCCATCAATTCTTTCTCTGTCATAGTGTAATTTCTTTGAGCTCCATCTAATGTCTTGCTGGCATAATGAATGGCATAGGGTGCATCGTCTTTCCTTGTCCTAGAACAACCCCAACTGCAAAATCTGACGCATCCGTCGTAATCTCAAAAGGAAGAGACCAATCTAGCGGTTGTAGGACCGGAGCTTGAGTGATTAGCTCCTTCAGTTGATTAAACAATAGGAGAACCTGTTGATCAATATTGAACACAGTCTCCTTGCACAGTTTTTCTGTAAGAGGTCGGGCGATGCGGCTGAAATCACGAATGAACCTTTTGTAGAACCCCACATGCCCCAGGAATGACCTCACGTGCTTGACCGTCTGAGGTGGCTCAAGGTTAGTAATCACATCCACCTTTGTCGGGTCGACTTCCATGCCACATTTGGAAATGACGTAACCCAGCATAATCCCCTATGTGACCATGAAGTGGCTCTTTTCCCATGATAACACCAGATTGATTTCATGACATTTCTGAAGTACTTTGTTTAGGTGCTCAAGACAGGAATCGAAGTTGTCACTATAGACGGAGAAATCATCCATAAACACATCAAGAAAATTGCCTACCATCTCGGCAAAAACTGCAAGCATGCACCTCTGGATTGTCGCAGGTGCGTTGCACGGTCCAAAGGGCATTCTTCTGAAAGCATAGGTGTCGAACGGGCAAGTGAATGTAGTCTTCTCTTGATCCTCAGAGGTGATTGCCACTTGTTTGTACCCTGAGTACCCATACAGAAAGCAAAAGAACTCCTCGACGTCCAGTCTTTCTAATACTTGGTCAATGAATGGCAAGGAAAAGTGTCCTTCTTGGTTGCTGCATTAAGACGAAGGTAGTCAAGACATACATGCCTGGATGTCGGTACCCGAGTAGAGATCTCATCTCCTCTTTCATTTGTAATCACTGTGAGCCTTGATTTTCTTAGAACCACATGCAGAAGGCTCACCCATTTTGAATCGAAGATGAGATAAATGAAGCATGTGTCACACCATTTCGTGATTTCTTTCATGATGATGTCCCACAGGTTTGGGTTCAGTCTTCTTTGGAATTCTCGAAATGGTATGGCATCTTCATCCGAAAAATGCAGTGTGAAGACAGAGCAGGATTTATCCTGCGGAGGTTTGAGACGTGCCAACCAAGTGCCTTGCGATTTTTTTCTAGAACCTCTAGAAGTTGAGATTCTTGATCCGAGTCAGCCTGCTACAGATGATGACCAGATACATGTTCTCTCCACCTACAAGGAAAGCATACTTAAGGCATGCCGGAAGTGGCTTAAATTTAGGTTTTGATCTGTCCTGCTTCTCGGTCACTTTGGACATTGTGTTGGTTGGGGATGATCTCCTTGAATCTTGGAGGAAGTTCTGCTCACCTCAGTCAGTTGTTGTTCAACTGATAAAGTGTTGAATAGATCTGCAATGAATTCATCGTGTTCGGTCTAGAATGACTCATCATAGTCGAAGAGATGCATCAGTGAATCTCATTCTATCTCCCATGTTCCATCGGAGCTTGTGTCGACTGTGCTTTCCCAATCATTTTTAGGAGAGAGGAATTCTAGGGTCCATGTGTCATTCAAAGAGAGGTGTGTATCTCTTATTTCAATAATGAAGCCACAGTTTGCTTCATGCGGTGTTGTATGACTTTCATCCGATACTACTTTAGGTTTGCTGGCCATGCCTATTGTAATGATGTGATTACTCGAGCTGAACGTGATCTTGTCAGACCTGTATTCAACTACGGCTTCTGCGGTACGTAGGAATGGCCGCCCCAAGATAGTGGGGGTCTGGAGTAAGGGTGCAGGAGAGTCCATATCAAGGACCACAAAATCGACTGGAAAATGCATATCATGCACCTTTACCACAACATCTTCCAACAAACCTCGGGGTCTTTATCAAATCGATATGCGAACTGTAGGATCATGCATGTTTGCTTCAATGGACCCAGTCTGAATTCTTGCAGTAATGCCGATGGCAATAGGTTGATGAAAGAACCACTGTCAAGGAGAGTTCGCTCGAAGACTTGGTTAAATATCTCGCATCTGATCAAAAGTGCTTCTTTATCCACCTTCTTCTGCGGGAGATTGTTGATGGTTGCGACTGTGGCCATGGTGAGGACAAGCTTCTTTATCTGCTGACTTCCGTTGTTGTGTGCTGATCGATGATTGTATGTGCATGCCTCCTTCAACCCTTTCTTCACAACGGGCATATATTCCTTGGCCTTTATTAGTGGCATCTCAACAGTCAAATTATTTAGAATATCCACAACTCCAGGATTAGATAATGCACTTTTTCTATTTGCAATTTTTTTGAACTTTTCCAATGCATCAAGAAAAGGAATATTTACATTATTGAAATCAAAGGCAAAGTTCTTATTTACAACAAGATTCTTGTCCACAAAATTCTGTACATTTGGATCACAAAAGGGTATACAAGTTGGAATTAACGATTCTACTACTGGTGGACAACCAAAAGGTATTGTCTCTACTTCATCGGTTGGCGTAGGATCGAATGCAGCAAGCATCTCCTTCGTGGATGGCGTGGCTTCACATCAAATGCGAGCATCTTTTTAGTCTTTTTGAATTTTCTGAATTTTTTGTTGCTTTTGTTGGTGGCGGTGGAGATGGATGACAGCTAGCATAGCTCCTCCTCCTCCTTCTTCCTTACCTGAATCGATAGATGGCATAGCTGATGTAGAAGATGACGATTCAACTGTCAAAGCTTTATTCTTCCCTTGGTTTGTGGTAGATGGAGGTAAAGTCCTACCATTCCTGAGAGTAACAGCATTAGATAAAACAAAATCATGGCTACTTGACTCGATGGGCAAACATCACATTCTACATGCTCTTTTCTTTTAAAATTATTAGGATTCGCTTCAACCTGTGCTGGAATGGGAGTTTTGGTGGTGGTCAGGTCGTCAAGTTTCTTTGTCATTTCTGTTAAACCCTTCACAAGTTGGGCCAAGCAGTCTAGGGTTGGGTTCACTGGAGTTGCCTCAGAAGTATCAGTGTGCAAACCACTTTGCTGCTAATTGTTGGGGAGCTGAGGCTGGGATGGATGATGGTGTTGTGGAGAGGGAGCTGATATTGTTGATATGGAGGAGGGTGATACTGTTGTTGACCAGTCACATACTGATGATACGGTTGTGGATGGTTGTACTGTACTGGGGATACTACTGTGAATGTCTCCAATTGCCCTGATACTGTGGAGATTTGTGATTTTGGTATTGAGGCTGAGGTTGGAAGGATTGTCTAAAATGACCACCCTGAGGTTGGTGGTAAGGCTTATTGGCATGTGGCTGACCTTGGTGTTGCCCCGTAGGATGAGTCAACTGAGCATCATTGCTTCATACACCGTTGACTTCCTGAATTAGTGGTGGAGGTGGAAATGCTCAATCCGAGGGAGGAAGGAAGTCTAATTGGTAGACCACCATTTGCTGCTGCGGCGGACCCTACTCAGGTGCCTGCACGTAGTATATGTGTTGGATGGCCGGTGGCTGCTGACTCGGCTGAGGCTGATGAGGAGGTTGTGGCTCGTATTTCTTCTCAACGAGAGTCTCTGACGATGGTGTTGCCGATTGAACAACTCTAATGGTGCTCACCAGCAGCTCCAACTGCTTGGTGACCAGGTCCAGCTTATCCAAGCATTGAATCCTTTGTTCGATCACAGCAAGCTTCTCAAGATCCTGTGATCGCTTCTTAATAATGTCAACCTCTGAAAGATGGCCCCCGATGAAACTGAGGTCTAAGCTCTCATCTTTCTCTACCTCTCTGGTTGTTGCCATGTGCACATGCTTTTAGAGGACATGTGGTTGTCTCTGATATACTTGTGATGAAGATAGGGTGGCCTCTCCTTCGGCCATTCTTTGAAAATTTGCCATACCACATCTTCATTCTTGTTGAAGTGAGATCCTCTGCATGCAGCATCTACGAGCCTTTGGTTCTCGACATTCATGCCCCTAAAAAGTGTTGGACCAGGCAAGTCTTTGGTATCTCATAGTGGGGGCACTTCTCCTGCAGGTTTGTTTCGTGGGCGGCCTGGGAGAAGTTGCTAATCCTGGCTTGCATCTGGCTGAGCTGACCGAGTGGGTAGAATTTGTAGATGAATGCTGATTTAGATTCCTCCCAAGTCATCACAACCTTCCCAAATGATTGACCCAATAAAGGGCCTTGTCTTGCAAGCTGAAGAGGAATGCCATCATCTTCACCACATCTAATGGAACGTTCGGGTATAGGGTAGTTAGCAAGATGCGTGAGAATTGCTGTAGGTAAATGTACGGCTCCCCATTGGTGTTCCCATGAAATGATGGTAGAAGAGTAAGAAACTAGAGCTTGAGCTCGAAGTGAGCATGCATCGGTGGAATGAGGATCCACGTGGTCATCTGGTTGTCTCCAGGATTGTATGTCTCCTTTAGTGTGGGTTTCCACCTCCCAGGTTCAGGCTCTTCTTCGTCAAGGTCATCACGGAGTTTGTCTCCTCCTCCTCCTGATGATATGATTCTGAGATCATTCAGCATGTCCTAAAATGCGGTCTGAACAAAAGCCTGCTCTGTCAAGTGTTATTGTATAGCTTGTATGGAAGTCAACAACTGAGCATTGACTTGGTTCTGATCGGGTCCCTGACCCGACTCCGTCTGTGGAGGCTGTTGTTCTTTCCCTTTTCCCTGAGGCGCCATCTCTGGGTCTGAGTTTGAAGAGATGAATTTTGTATTGGGATCCAGGACTAGAGTTGGCTTCTATCTTAAATGCGAAAGAATCCCAATGAGACCACTTGAAATTGAATCCCAACTACCAAGATAAATACGAGATTAGGGTCAATCCCAGATTGTTGTGAATGGAGAAAAAAAGGTAGACTGAAATCGAGTCCCATTCACAACGACGGATGTGGGACAAGAGTGATCCTGGTTTATTGGGTGGTTAAAGGAGATGGAAAGAAGACGAGGAGTCTGGAGATCAGCCCGCAAGGTCCGGGCTAGATTCTTGGGAATCGCCTTAAATTATTAATAATGTCGAGTCTATGGAATCAATGTGGGTGTTGGCGAAGTCCCGACAAAACCATCCACGGATCTCCATCATGGAGCAAAAAGAGATCGATGCAGGAGGAAAGATACGATGGTCAGTGAAGAATAAAAAGGAGTGTAAAATAGAAAAAAGGCTTGAACTGAACAAGGGCCAAAGAGGAAGACACACGTGATAAAATTTACGCAACTGCGTGAGACTTTATCTTTGAACCTTAATCTAGATCCATACAAACACAATACAAAATTGGGTCCACCAACTCATGCCATGTGAAGTCAAAAAGGATCATCTATTTATTATATTTTCATTTTTAGAGTTGTTATTTCAGGCATATCTTTTAACACATCCTTAGCACTCTAACCCTATAGGAGAGAGAGTATCGCCAGAAAAGTATCACGTACTTGTTCTCCTCCTTCGTAACATATAGTTTGCACTTTTTGAGGTCCTTGTAACCCTTCTTGAATCCCTACTCAACCAAGAAATAGAGAGAGGAAGACAATAGGTGAAACCACTACTTCGGTCCTCGTTCGCAACGGAATAACCCGTGAGCATGCAAGGACCTACTCGGACACAAACCGATGAGACAGACACACCCATGAGGACGTGATCTAAGCTTAGTACTTCAGACGAAGTCGATGTTCCACACAAGGCGGGAACACCATCGTTGATAGAGCCCTACTCGTTCACGTATGATAGAAGCGTCGTTACTTCAGAAATCCAGGCGATACACAAGGCAGTTACAGACTAGGTTTTTGGCTCTAATCCTTAGTGGGTCGTGCCTCGCTCATGGGAGGGGTTTTGGTCCCCTCCTAAGGTACCTGAAAATAGTGAGGGCTTTATGAACCCAAGAAAATGAAAAGTCCATTACGAATTATAATTAAGGTCGAAGTTTAGTTAGCAGTCTCCTTGTTTTAATTTTTTGGGTTTTCACTTTTTTTAGATCTGTTTGCATACAAGCGCCTAACATTTTTTTATTTTCATTTAAGTCCTAAGTGCTCAAAATTAGAGGGAGATAGTGAAAAAGCCATGCAAGTTGATTCGATGATGGAAATCTCACCATTGAATCTAATGAATCATGTTGAGTTAAGGGAATTATAGTGCTTCTTAGCTCTCTCCATGCGGTATGCAAAACAGAATTTTTAAACCTAACTACATGGCGAAGTACAATCGACAAAATCGCCCTAAACAGTAGTTGCTCTTAATCGTGAAGAACTTTCTGTTAATTATTTAGAAATGAGACCAAGGTTCGATCTTCGATGTCGATCAGTGCCTGCCACAATGCGTCCTGCAAGCGTTGTATACGACTGCTCTCGGCACGTGGTCTCAAGTTCAAATAGCTAACACTTATTAATTTGACTAGATCTAAACGTAAGAGACTATAGGTACATGCATTCTTATTAGGGTTTGGACCTAATTACCAAGACAAGCAACCTAAGCCTAGGGGCTCCATGCACACAAAACAAATAAAAAGAAGGCGGAAAATTCAAATCAACGGGAAACAAAATAAAAGAAGGTGGTAAAACACGGAAAAATGCGACGAGGACCCCAAGTGAACAAACACCCGAGCACTGGACCTCGTGTGAAGAATAATGTCCAAGTCTTAATTATTACAAATTATAAATGAATGTCTCTCTCACACCATTAAATAAATAAATCTAAATAAATTCTATGTTAAATAGTTTCTCCTTGCTTCATTTGTCACCTATCCAACTGGTCAGAAGGTGAACATCACTCTCCACCAAGCTCGGTTGCACTAGTCTCCTAGGAAACTGTTCTCATGCAGCAAGCCCTCGTAACAAATTCACAAAGAGGTGTATTAGCATATATAATAAAATAAGTTTTAATCAAATTGAATTATATAAAAAGAATAATTAAATAAATATGTGCAAGCAAAGATAATTCGCTAATTACATCAATGAATCAATGAATAAGTGAATGTAAAAAAATAAACTACAAGATAGGCTACGCACATTGCTCCCCGACAACGGTGCCGATTAATGACCAAAGGGATGTAGCGAGGGTCTAGAAATCTCACAAGGCGAGAAATCAAATCGATGTAATGACCACTCAAGAAACCCAAGATCAATTAACAATTAATCCACAATCTAAGTCAATCAATAAATAGCAAAAAGTGAGTTGAAATTTATTATTCTCTACAAAATTAAGTGTAAAACAAGTAAGCATGTAGAGGCCGAACCACAAAGAGCAAAATTGGTAGCCCACGATTATTGCCAATCCAAGTATATTATGTACAGACATGACCTTTATACATATAATTTTTTTGGTGGATTTTTAATTTTATATATTATTATTTTCTTTTAATTTTTTTATATTTTCTAATTTTTATATTTTTTATATTTTTAATATATAACACATTATATAAGGCTATATTTTCCATATAGGGTATTATAATTAAAAATACTTGTATAAATAAATAAAATACATGAATTAATTTTTTTTGGATTATATATATTTGTATAATGTTTTTATGAGTTTTCTGGAATTTTTGCTAATTTTTAGGGATTTTTAGAATAAAAAATATCCCAAATCACGGATTTAATAATAGATTGAAATTTATTTGGATATTAAAAATAGGAAATAAGGTTCAGAATTGCCCAAATTAATTTTAATATATATATATACTTAAGAAATAGAAAAACATATTTTTAGATTTTTTATGATTTTTTAGATTTTTATAAAGTATTTTAGAGCTTTTTTATTTTTTTTAGTTTCCTTTTTCTATTTTAGGGATTTTTGATATGGAGTTAATAAATATTAAAATACACAACATATATTTTTTGGAATTTTTCAAAGCATTTTTTCTATTTTTTGGTATTTTATAAGTTAGACAGGAAAAAAACAATTTCATTATAATTTTAATAAATAGGAAAAATGTTAAAAATGCCAAAATAAAAATGGGGCGTGAACGTACATGTTAGCAGCCATCTAACCCTATTTTACTTGGTTTTTAGAGCATAGATGCCATTTTTAATGAATGAAATTCAAGCACCAAAATACATAACTGTGAAGGGCATATGTGCAAATAAAATAAACATAAGGGGCATAATTACAAATTTCCCAAAACTTTACAATGTATATTAAAATTTATTGGACCAAATTTATTTTTGTATAGTTAACGGTATACATGGAATTTCACCACCTCAAGTGGACTACAGGGGCCTTTATGCAAAATTTCTATTTTATTTACACTTGAAACTTTATTTATATGACTAATTAATAAACACAAAAAATATAGGGTGAAGTATGCAATTTACCCCATAATACGCGGGAGCGGACGACTGGATGTGGCTCACTAATACACATGTCATCATCGGCGTGGTTGGTACCCCTTCGCCCCTGGACAGCGGAGATTAAATCACGGGTTGCGATCGAACGGTGTTGGATCTAGGTGATCCGACATCTTTGGTGCGATCTGGAGCGAAGAGCTCCATCCAACGATGTTGGGTCCACCTCCAAGAATAGGGAAGAACACGAGTTTGTTCTTCCCTCATTCTCCAAGGCTCCTCTCTTGATGTCGAGGTGCTCTCTATGTTGTTGTTGTTGATCTGCATCCAATGGTGCCCTTCACGAGGTCCAGGACCCAAAGATGAGCCATGGCGAGTTGATGGAGCTTCGGGCACTTGGGGAGTCAAACATGGAGTCGATAGGCCCCCAATAGGAGCGTATTTAACCTAGGATCTGCACAGGGGAGTTACAAGGTTTGAGGCAGTGATGCTCGGCCCATCTTGAAGCTGATTCACATAGAAATGAAGGGGGGTGGCGCAGGTCCGACGAGCAACAGAAGTGAACCTTCGATTCGTGAATCGAGAGCCGACCCGGATGGCTGAGTGGTAGGATTGGATGGAGAAAACGCAGGGGAAGGTGATGATTGTGATGAGAAAGTCGAGGGTAGGTCGGATCGTAGTGAAATCAGACTGGAGCTTGAGAGTTCCGTCAAGGGGATTTGTCCAATATACTCTAGCTACTTATTAAAATGCGAAACTAAAGACTGGAATTGAAAGACACGAATTAAAACGACCTAAAACATAAAATAAACAACTCTTATACCAAAGAGGGGGCTCGGGGAGCAAGGCGACCGGAGCTCACCATGGACCTCCTACTCTCCTTGCTCTGACGTTCTCCAGGCATGGGGAAGGCTCAGATGTCACATGTCCTTCACTCACGACCACCTAGACTCGATCAAGGGCTCCAGGAGGGATCCAGAAGAGAAGGAGGAACTCGATGGTTTATTTATAGACAGTGGGACTTCACGAACTTGGGTGTTGATTATTGACACGCTCGAGGAAGATTAACATGATCTGATGATCACGCAAGGTAGACGGATGTGAGACGCATAATCTTTGTGAAGAGTTCGAGTGGAAAGATCAACATGGCAACTTGGAAAGATTGAAGAAGAAGAGGGACTCGAGGTTCTGACATGTCAGAGTTGAAAGATGGGAAGTTGACCGGGGTCAACGTTCCTTGGAAGGTGATTGGGCCACGTCAGCCCGCACCAAGAAACAGAGCTCCTTCATTAGAAAATATTTAATTTAAAATATTAAAAGATTTTATTGATTTTTATTATAAAATAAAAATGTTTATTATTTTATGTAGTATTTTAATATGGTTTTTATTTTTTTGGTTTTATTTATAACAAGTAATTTTTTAGGGATGTGTTTATAGGTATATTCATCTATGTTTTGTGTATTTTATTTTATTTTATTTTTTATTTTATTATTTTATTCTCTTATTTTATATATTTACAACTTATTTTAGGTGTATAAATATATTTTTATTATATTTTTTGATGTAGTATATACATTTAAATAAATAGGTATATTAACTATATAGGCATAAGTATAGGTATTTCATTCAAGTATTTGATATACATATTTTATTTTAATGTCTTATTTATGATTTTGTTCTAGTTTTAATATGTAAATATACATATTATAAATAATATTTACAAAATTATAAAAATATAAAATAATAAAAAAATAATAAAGAATAAGTAAAATGATTATTTTATTCGGGTATATTGTACAGTATGGGTCCAAAACCTAACTTCCACACCTTAACTCCAAAAAATATGAGACCAGCTTCATTAAATAGTTTATTAAAAGTTATATACATTTAAAGTGATTTTGATAAATTTTGAGTTTTTATTTGAGAGATATGGGTCTGAGAAGTTGGGATTTTGGCTTTTTATTTAAAGTATAAAAAGTACATTGTAGATTATTTTTGCATGAAATCAATTTTGTATTTTTTATATGTTATTATCTACAAGTTCATGTAGCAAAGTTTCTTTATTTGAGGTATAAAAAATGGAAAATAAAATAGGTCTCAAAAATGAATAAAAAATGTATTAATAAATGGGATTTTTGTTGCTCCCCCTACTTTATTCCTTGTTGATCTAGTCATCAAGATGCATAGGTCTCGTGGTTCGGGGTCATAAAATACCTTTGGCATTTTATTCTTTTTCTTTTCCTTTCTTTATTCTATAATTTTGGCATTAAAAATAATATTTTACACAGTATTTATACAATAAAGATTGAATGTTAATTTGTACAAATTAGAGGTATTTACATGCATTAGCTAGGGTTTTTAAGGTTAAAATGATAAAGGTGATGAAATGGAGATTCATCATTCCTCGATTTTCTGACAGACAATGGAGACCAGACAGAGGAATTGGGAGCTCGTCGGAGCCCCACAAGTCTGTCGCAGTTGACAGTGAGGCCAAGGAACTCGATGCACAGATACCAAGCGATCATTACGATCGGACGGCTCTAATGCTTCCATGTCGCCTGTTACAAACCTTTAGGTTCGGGAATCTCGATCCAAGTCACAAAGCACCAGGAGCAGCCACTTAGCCCGAGCCACCCGCAGTGCCCGTGCCTAGCTCCGATCCTAGCCCCGCACCTGCCCAGCACGTGTGGGCTAAGTAATTTGTAAATATACCCCTGGCCTTCCCCAAAGTTTCTTACAGGTCCTCCAAGTGTGTGCCTCACATGCACGCTTGGGGAAATTTAAACAGAGGCCCTATCGGTTATTTGAAATTATGAAAATGCCCCTATAGGTAAAAGGAAAATTTTCAAAAGGGCCCCATCAGTTTTCTATAATTGCAAATAGGTCCCTCCAGGGACCTCTTTGTAATATTTATCTTTTGTTTTCCATGCATTTTCATTGCATTTATGCCTCTGCATTGTTTCTATCATAACCTGAGCATATTAACTCCAAGTCACACGATTTCAGTTTCATTTTGAAGCTTATTTCATTTTCTAATGGCATAGATCATTTCATATTTTGACACTTTATTACAAAGGTTATATTTTTAGGTGTGCAATGTCTCCTGCTCTTTTGTTTAAATGCCATTAATCATTTTTAATGCTCGATTTGACTCTAAAATTGATCCTCATTTTCTTGCTCAATGATTTGATTATTTTTGGGCATACTTGGATATCATTTCTCTGCTAACATATCCTTCATATTGCATCTCATTTAATTGCATTTTAAAATCAAACAAAAATTGCATGCATTGCGTGAACTTGTCTTTACGTTATTGTATTTGCATATTATTTGCATCTGCGTGAAGACCTAGATTTAGAAGATAATCACTCAATAATTAAACGATAATTTTCGATAAATATACAAAGAGGCCCGTGTCCCTAGGTTCGATCTTGGTACATTACCAAGTAAATTAACTTCCACATATTTGAAAGTGTGGTCTTTGCCGAATCATTTTTTACCACCTATACTATGATAAAATACGATTACTAATGTGGTAAAAATACAGTTCATCAAATGGCGTTGTTGCCAGGAACACGGCTCATATTTATGTGTTTGTTGAATTTTATGATTTTGTTTTCGATGTGAACATTTTCAGGTCTTCTCATCATGTTGTTTTTGCATCAATTGTTGATTATGTTTCTTCATCTTTTTTCTGACTATTTCTTTTGTGGTAGGGCCCATGGAGATCGAGGATGCTCGATCTACATGGAGGTGTGGAGTTGGGAGCTCCTGCTGCGAGGAGCCACAAAAGAAAACAAGAAGGATTCAAGGAAGATACATCAACATCTCATTCATGCATTTTGTTGTAAAAGAATTGTATCATGTGCATTTTTAGCAGTCCTCGTTCGAGGGCTTGTGTGTGTAAAAAAAGAAAGAAAGAAAGAAAAATCAGATCACTCGATGATCTCCCTCCCCCCCCCCCCACACACACATCCATCTTTGTAAATTCACTCACACCCCACCCTCCTCCCACATCTGCATCTGTAAAAATTCATCACTCCCTCCCCCATCTCCAAGCGATCAGACATATGTATAAATACACCTTCTAATCCTAACAAACCACATGTCCCCCAACCCAAATTTCATATCTGATACTTAGGCTATTTTCAACCTAAGTATAGGAGGGACCCGACTCAATCAATCTTCCCTCCATATGTCTTCGTATACTCAGGTCATTTTTGACCTAAGTATAGGGGGACCTCCTAGGCAATTCCGATATACCATCTTATATTTAATCGAAGCTATGGCTTCATATCACTTGTGCTATGAGGACATAGCAAAAGTTATGTAAAGGGGGGTATATCATATATATTTGAATATATACTTTAGCCATAGCTCGTATGTTAAAATTTTGGAAAACTTTTTGAGATAGGGTTTAGGTTTGCTGGTGAATTTATTTTTGTAAAAATCTTTTTAAAATTTGAGGGACTAACTTTTGTAAATAAAAGATTAACTTTATTCAAAAATCCCATAAAAATATGAAAATTTAAAAATATTTTTTTCCTTTTGGTTGAGACTCTGACTACTAGGCTTAAAAATGAGTTGCTACTCTTCAGCGAGGGAACTACAGTCTCACTTAGAAGAGTGGGTGGTTTAGAGGACATTGTCTATGGTTTCATCCTCAAGTAACGCGGGTGGTCTTCTAACGGTCCGTACTTACAAGGGTAGCCATCTAATGGTCTGTACTTACACCCATACTAGCTGGAAGTAGATGCAACTAATTATATGAGCTTAGGCCAGTCGGTATCTCTTTGAATTAAAAAATGAAAAAAATCATAAAAAATGCAAAAGATAAAATCACGAAATTCACTAACTAAGGATTGATGTATTCCTGACACATTCACTATCACTCAAGGCTTAAGGATTTGAAGACACTTGATTTTTGAGATCTTGAGAATATGAGTTAGCCAACCTTAGTCATTAGGGTTTTTGAATTTAATGATCCAATCTCCCTAGTTTGAAAGATTTGAGTGCCACATTGCATTATTCATCTCTACCTTCTAAAGAATATGATCAGCACATCATTTTCACAACTGCATGATTGATGAGATAAGTTGAGTTATCACTTGAGGAACTGGGACTGGAGATTTGAGTTTAGACTCGAGTTAATGATGCTCGAGGATGGGATAAAGTCAATGAAGGCTTCAAGAAACCTGAGTGTCAACAAACCCTAGCTAGTATGTGAACAAGTTCGCATGCTATTCTTTGATATTTACCTATATGCCATGGTGTGATGAAACTTAAATAATTATTGATTAATGTGTACTAGCTCTTGGTAAGTTGAGCTAGCCAAATAATGAAATGAAAAATCGAGAGAAATCTCATACAAAGAAAAGTTCAATCATTACAAATACAAATTCTATGAGCTTCCACCAAAGGCAAGTGCTTCCAACCATTTCAAAGTGTCCACTTGGACCAAATTCTATTAAGACCAAGGAGTCGGGCTAGCACCAAAAAAGGGATCTGCATCGTATAGTGATACAAGTCTAGGTGTCGAAGGTATCTTAGATACTCAAAAGAGACACACCTCGGTGTACTCCCAGGAAAATAAGTGCAGACGACTCCGAATTCTCTTGACGGAAACATTGATCAACAATAAAAATATACATGTGTTGAGTAGTAAGGCACTCGAGAGGCCCCTTGTTCCAATGTGAGGGGAGAGAAAATAGACACAATCCTATGCCCTCCATCATCTGGTCGTCCATCCACACTTTCAAGTCCGACGAACTGATGAGACGGTGGATTGAGGTAAGAACCGACTTATTCCCTAGTGTTCAGTATTAGGTCTAGAGGAGAGTCTCCTGGACTGGAACCTTAGGTGACATCTCGACTCGACTCTCATGATTGCAGTACATTAATTATCATATCCTTATTTTTTATGTACCAACAATGAGTCTGATAGTTAGAGAAGTTGGATTCCTTTTGACTAGAGCATGGTTGAGCCCATAATTTTAGTATAAATCAAATTATGGGTCTCCAATAAATTAAGCCTTGAAAATTTCACATGCATTATCAGGAATTAATCCATATCCTTCATTCTTTAGATGCTCGAGGACGAGCATAGTTTAAGTATAGGGGTATGATGAATCTCAGATACATCATTAAAAATCCATTATTATTCTCCTAACTTAAACAAATCAATAAAAACCACAATTAAATCATTGATATTAACTATTCTTATATTATAAATAATCTGTGTATAATTGACACTAATTATCTAACCCCAATTTTATTGTATTTATTACCAACATTTTCTTTGTGTTTCTCTTTTATTAAAATCCCTAAAATTAGGATAATTATTGTATATAGTTATTTTGGTTTCAAAAAGATATTAAAAATACAAAAAATACCAAAACCACAAAACACAGTGTTTTTACCCATTAAAAAAACACCCAAAATTTTGCCTTTGTACAAATAACCTCCTTTGACTTTTTGTTCAACATGAAACTTGTAGATCTCATCGAGACTACAACTTCCATGTTTTGAATTTTTGCTAATTTTGCTTCCTCCTATTTCTTTTTGATCTTTCAATTCTTTTTCATTTTTCTGAATAATCTCATGCAGCCACGCGACACCCTCTGGGCCGCCCACGTGGTTGTTTCCTCTTTTACTACCTGGCCTCTCCCCTGGCCATGGATCCCCTCTCCCCCGCCTCAATCCCCACCGTCCATCCCTCGCTCGCTCACAACCGTGTGATCCATTCCCTCATCTCATCTGGACCGCCCCCTAGCGCCTGAATCTCAGCCACGGGATCCTCATCCATCCAACGCTCACGCCATCTCCACGTCATCACTACTCCCTCTGCCCTTAGATGAGATCCCCATATCTCATCCTAACCGTTCACTAACCCCCCCCCCCTCGCTCGATCGGATCTGATGGATCCAATCCCTCCACCCGCATCTCAAAAGCATTCGTTGGATCAAATGATCCAACGTGTAGAACTTCATCTCCTACCTCCATCGCCTCTGCTGCCAGCCGTTTCACCTCGCACCCTTCCTATATTGGCCGATGCCCCAAGCCCCCTCTCCACTCTCTAACAACCGTTCCTTGAAGCCCCGAGATCCACCATCTTCGTGCAACATTTATTGATCCCCTCCATCGTTCCGTCCCTTCATTGCAGACATTGCAAACTTTGTTGCCACCTTCATAACGGCCAATATTCGCCACCTATATATTCAACTCCTCCGCCTTCGTCACAGATCGTCCACCACTCAATGTGCTAAGCCCTATCCCTCCTCCTCCTGTGACATAGGAGGACAGAGTCGACATGCGATAACGGTGCCCAGATGCAGGTGTTGACCCATGGTCTATCCGACCATGAAACGGTTGGCTCCGCCGCTGTAGAGCTCTCCGACGTAGTTTCCCGGATTTGAGCGATGACCGAAGCGGCCTTCGCCACTCAACACAAGCCGCATCCTCCACCAACTTCACTGCTCCGATTAGATATCTTCCTCATCCTTATTTTTCTCTGATTTAATTTCGCTTACTCACACATCCTCTCCGATCCCTGACCATCTCCGAAGCTCACTCGCACATTGATCACTTCGCGATGCCATCGATTCCCCTCTCCACTCCTCCAGAACCTCCATCACCTCCGCCCCATCTCTTCTTTGGTCCATTGGAGAAGAGTCCAGGTCCCCCGCTTCTCCGCTCGATAGGACCCTCATTCACCTCACACCCTCACGCAAACACTGCTTCAGCTATACGTAAACCGTCTTGCAGGTACATCCTTCAATAGCCATAGATTTTGGAGCTCCTCCATTCAAGAAGCTCACCTCTGATATGGAGGAATCGACTCAACGACCTAGGACACCTCGAAGCTTCTCCGCCTTTCTACGATCTTCTCCTGCAACTCCAGATCCTTCCCCAATATTATGACAGCCAATGGAGGCCAGGCGGAGGAATTGGGAGCTCGCTGGAGCCCCACCAAGTCTGTCGTAGGTGGCAGCGATGCCAAGGAATTGATCGTTACGATTGGACGGCTTTAATGCTTCCACGTCGCCTGTTACAAACATCTAGGCTCGGGCGGCCTGAACCAAGTCACGAAGCACCAGGAGCAGCCACTTAGCCCAACCTACCCACGAAGCCCGTGCCTCGCTCCGAGCTTAGCCCCGCACGTGCGAGCTAGGTAATTTGCAGATATACCCTCGAACTTCCCCAAAACTGCTTACAAGTCCTCCCGGTGCGTGCCTCACATACACACCTAGGGTAATTTATACAGAGGCCCTGCAGGTTACTTGAAATTACAAAAATGCCCTTGTATGTAAAAGGAAAATTTTCAAAAGGGCCCCTCCGATTTACTATAATTGTAAATAGGTCCCTCTAGGGACCTATTTGTAATATTTATCTTTTATTTTCCATGCATTTCATTAATTTATGCCCTTGCATTATTTTTAACATAACTTGAGCATATTAACTCCAAGCCACATGATTTCAGATTCATTTTGAAGCTTGTTTCGTTGTCTTTATAATGGCATAAATCATTTCATATTTTGACACTTTATTCCAAATACTATATTTTTATGTGCTCAGTGCCTCCTGCTCTTTTGTTTAAAGGGCCATTAATCATCTTTAATGCTCGATTTGACTCCGAAATTGATCCTCATGTTCTTGCTCAATGATTTAATTATTTCTGGGCATACTTTTATATCATTTCTATGCTAGCATATCCTTCATATTGCATCTCATTTACTTCATTTTAAAATCAAACAAAAATTACATGCATCACGTGAACTTGCCTTTGCATTATTTTATCTGCATATTATTTTGCATCTGCATGAAGACATAGGTTTAGAGGATAATCACTCATTAATTAAACAATAATTTTCGATAAATTGACGGAGAGGATCGTGTCCCTATTTTCGACCTTGGTACACTTACCAAGTAAATTAACTTCTACATATTTGAAAGTATGATTTTTATTGAATCATTTTTTACCGCCTATACTACGATAAAATACGATTATTAATGTGGTAAAAATGCGGCTCATCGGTCCTTCCCCATCTCCATGTGCAACTGCCCACATATGCAACATCCTCTCCCATCTCAAAGTACTTAGGGTTGTGATTGTCTGCGAGAAGATGTTTGAAATTGAAAAAACATGGGATACATACCAGAACCCTTTAAAACACAAATTCGTTCTTCTGCTTTAAAGGAGGCAATATAGAAGGGATAGGTAGTAGGATCCTTATCCGCTTAATTATACATTTTAGAGCTAACATAAAATGTTGATAACATGGAAAATAAGCAAAGATGCATTGAACTCTTGGGAGATTAGAAGTCATGTTCCTTCCTCAATAGGATTCTATATGTTCTCAATTTGAAATTCTTACATCAATTTCTTGTCTTCCGCAAAGTCAAGGTTCACAATCTTCTACACCAACTTGTAGCAAGGCACACCTTATTAGGCAATGGTAGTGCTCAAAGATGCCTAAGAGCTTACACATGATGATGCTGATATTGGTGTAGAGGCACATATGAATCTTCAAGTGGGAGAACATTTCAATGAGTAGGTCATGGGTGTTGTTGTGGGACATAAGTTGGTGGAGAGCCATGATGACTTTGATCCTCCATTGGTGCTTAATGAGCATGTCTAATTGTTATGGTGTTCATTCGAGTCCATCAACTCCATCAACTTTAGGTGCGGGAATGAGGAGAGATGACCAAAAGTTCTGCCAAGGAGATATGATCTTGCGGATGTCGTTGAAGAAACCACTAGAGCCAAGATCCTTTATGAAGAGGAGCTTGAGGCTCAAGCCCAAAAAGGGGTGTTTACCCCCTGTGATCACCTCCATCTTGAGTAACGATGAGCTCGATGATAAAGGAATGAAGATCGAGGTGAGAAAGCACACTATGAGAAAATGTGATATGCTATAAGGGTAAAATTGGTAAAATTTAACTTTGATTTGAATGGAAGGTAACCCAAAGTATCATGGTGTACGAGTTAGTAAGATAGCATGGATCACAAGGTAAATATGAAGATGTCAATGATTGTGGTGTAATTGGCAAAGTTGCAGGTGATGCGGTTGACGATTCCGGAAATGTCGGGTTAAAAATGTGTTTTTATTATCGAGTAAAAATAAATATGTATCGTTCGTTGTAGGCGGCGATCGGAAACAGTCAAGAAAATAACCACAAATTTTTAATCAATTGCAATCAAGTGGTTTTTATGTTTATTTTACTTGGGCAAGTCCCAAGGTCGATCACAAGGAGGCAAAGGAACAACCTAGAGTTATGTCTATCCAATTTCGTGCTCGGTTTTCAAGGCGGTCTTTTTTTGGAATTTTTCAATGCAATAAAGGGATGCACGATGCAAATTCGGTCTATTTTAGGGACTAAAATGTAAATTTCAATCAAACGATGTCCGAAAAAATACGAAACTTGGCCGAGATGATAATTATGACAAAATTAGTGCAATGTAATTTTTTTGGAATTCTCTGATGCAATATGAATTTTTTATGAATTTTTAAATGCAAACAGAATGATTTTCAATATTTAATTATAATAAATATTAAACCTACTTATTTTCAAGATATAAAATTATCAAAGATCTATCACTAGGTGATAGACCTCAGAAAAATCCTAAACCTTGAAAATGTGGGGTTGAATACCTATTAAAAATTAAATAATGAAATGTGCTAAATGATTTTTACAGAGCAATTTATGCATGCAAATGCAAAGATTTTTGGGCACAATATCAAGCACAATAATCTCTACAATATGTGATTTTTTGGGGATTTTTAGAGCAATGATTAATCAATGATAAATTCCAGAGCATAAGATGGGCAAAATGCGCAATTTTCCACAAAATAATTATTTATTAATTAACCGTCAATCACAAAAATTTCCACAGTAGCTCACAATGTAGAGAATTAAGAGATGAACAAAGTGCTGTTTTTAAATAAATAAAATAATGCAAACTAGAGGTCTAAAATGCCATGGGAGTACAGGGGTATAAATGTAATAATTAAATAAAACAATACAGAACAAGGGTTTAGATGCAATTACCAAAAAGTTCAAGGATGTGAATGCAAAATTCTCGGAGGGGCACGTGCCAGGCACGTGCCCTCTGGAATGGAGGGCTGGCGCGTAATTTGAAGATCCTCCGGGGGGCCTTTGCAAATGACCCAGATGGTCACGTGCGTAGCACGTGACCCCTGGATGGTGTTGTTGACGTTCCCCCGAAGCACATGCCTTGCACGTGCTTGGGGGCCTTGGGTCCCGAGCGCCCGGCCGTTGGCGGTGTGATAGAGGCGGAGGGGCGGAAGTGGCCCGGCGAGGCCTTGGACGGTGGCGTCATGGACGATTGGAAGAGATGAAGGCGTTGGAGAAGAAGGTGGCGTGGCGATGAAGCTGGAGGTGAAGTCGTAGCGAGGTGGCTGGCGGAGTCGATGGCGACGGCTGCGGTTGTTGACGAAGATGCTGGTGGCGGAGGGAGGAGTTGCTGTCGGCGACGCGTGAAGCTCGGTGAAGCAGCGTCGATGTCGTTGATGACACAGCTGGTCGTCGGCGTAGTTGAAGGCAGAGGAGCAGCTGGTCGATGGTAGAGTCGCGGTTGGCCGACACACGGCCGGGGGACGACGGTGAAGCTCGAAGCGGAGGGCGTGGCACAGCGAGGCGGAGCGGTGTGTGGGGGTGACGTCGGAGGTTAGTGATGTAGACGAAGGTGGAAGCGTAGCCCATGGAGTAGGCGAAGTGGCTTGGGGCGAAGCTCCGAGCGGAGCGGAGAGCTCGGGGGCGGAGAGATAGAGAGAGAGAGAGAGGTATGGAGAGAGAGATTATACCTGGGAAGATGGGGCTCTACGGCCGATCACCGGAGCAAGAGCAGCGGCGGAGGCTTCGCAACGACGAGGAGCGAGGCTTCTCGGATTACGCCGGCGAAGGAGAGAGAGGTTACGGGCTGTCACCACCGGGGTACCTTATATTGTGCGAACGGCGGATGATGGAGTCAGGGGCGACGGGGCTCTTTAAATAGGGTTCGAGGAAGGGGATGAGGCTGGCGCGAGGATAGCGGGGCCGGTGGTTGCGGAGGTCAAAGGTGGTTGGCGGTCAGTTGCGAAGGAGGCGGCGGCTGTTTGGAAGAGGGCGGAGAAGTCAGGGCCGTTGGGGAAGACGATGCACCGCGGCCGTTCGATTGGCCGCGGATCGAACGGCCGTCGTTGGGCCACGTGTCGCGCAGTGAGAAGGGGATGGATCCGCACGTGCTTGGCGCGTGCCTGGGGGAACGTGCCTTGCACGTGTGTTGGCTTTTATTTTTTTTATAAAAACGATATAAATAAAGCTCAAAAATCGTTGACACGTGGCGGCCTCTGGGGCTGCCACGTGTCAGCACCAGAAAAATCGAAACTAAAATCTTTTGTAAAATCAATAAAAAATAGCAAATGACCTTTGATCGAAAAAGTTCCTTCACAAGAAATGCTCGTCTCGACGAGATCTACAACTTTCATGAAGACATCAAAGCTAAATTCGGTCAAATGTAAAAAATGAATTTTTGGGGTATCCCATGTACATAGAATACCTTGATTTTTAGGTTTTGTATTTTTTTGTCATTTTTAAATAAGATAAAAATCCGAAAAAATATGACAAAATCAAAGATAAATAAAAGGCACCTAATTCTATTTTTTTATTTTTATTAATTAAGAAATATATACATAGAATATAGGTCAGAAAACCGCGAAAATATATAATGTACAAAAGAGGCCCAAAACCCAACTTTCACATACGAGCTCCGATTCACTTGAACTTGGTCTTGTTTTGAAGGTAATTAAATGGACATTAGTTCAAAAGTGAGTAGGATCAAATCAGACACTAGGTGGAGAAGATATGGGGCTTTTAGTCCGAAAATCCTGAAACTAGGGTTTGGGTTTTTGGTCCACTTACCTGGGTCAATTATTTTTTTGTATTTTTTATTTATTCTTGTTAGTGAGTTGTACACGGTGGACGTAGTTTTGGGTTATGCGGTGTTAGCATGAAGGGGTTAAAAATAGGGGAAGTTAGGCTATTTACAGGTCATTTTTGGCTTGGATTTTTGGCTTCTTATTTTATGCAGAAATTAATGCTAAAATGTAATTCTTATGAAATCATGCATAAATGCTAATTATGCGGAATAAATGCAGAAATGCAGTTGATTTTGAGGGACTTGATCTTAATTAATGAGACTTAGAGTGGTGAATCCGAGATTCATCATCCCCCTATACTTAAACCATGCTCGTCCCTGAGCATCAAAAAGAAATGCCATGAAGTGAAATGAGACTGGGTTCCATACCAAGACCATGAACTGAAGGTGAAAGTGAAACTAAACTCGACCTTTGGATTAATAATGTGTCAGAACTTCTGTGAGACTTAGAATTTTAAAATCAACAACCCTCAAGTTCTACACATCATTGTCACAGTTTCGGCTCAGAAGTCATCTTAGATCAATCCTCTTCCCAAAGTATACCCTATGAATATTGAATAACCGACTCAAGTGTGTGAAGGGTTTTAGCTCTTCCCATTCAGAGTGCTGGTCTACCATGCTCCTCTCCTCTCCAGTAACTCGTCCTCGGGGAGTCAGGTATTTCCTTCTAAGGTCTGTCGCGCTGTGTTCACAATCGAATGAGGGAGAAGATAGAAGAAAGAGAAAAGAACTGGAGGGTGGCTAGTGTAGTCACCTCTCCTTGTGAAGATGGCCAGTGTAGCCGAGTCTTCACCAAGATCTGCAGGTTCTTTGAAGCTTGGACCTTTTTGGTCGAATTTTTATTTGGTAGAATGCTTCTTTGGATTTGGAATTTTTGGTGGTTCTGCTTGGATCTTGTTGTGCCCCTACGGATATAGAATCTTTTTGTTCCGTACATTATTTGGGGTCTTAGAAGAAATTGTGCCCAGCCGTCCATCCCTTTTCCGAAGCTTTATTTCAACCCGTACTCCGGTCTTTAGATTTCCACGCTACCATAAAAGAGACTCACATAGTCTTCCAACATCCCGTTTGAGTTGAGCTAAGTGCATAGTGCAAGAGTACAAATTAATTCCCTATTCCAGAGTTGTACCCAGAATGAAGAGACCAGGTTAGACACTAAGAGTCAAACGCTGTACATTGTCATGTGGAACTTAAGGAATTAAGTCACAAAGACCTGAAGCTCTTAAAATCCTATTTCTCGGTGAAGTTCCTCTGAAAATTAGGTGGATTAAGGTCAAGTCCATACCACTCTCAGTTTCTACTCAAAACTCGGTTCAGAACCCAATGACTTTTCACAGATGCAAATGCATGCGGTGCTGGATGAAGTGCAGGTGTGTGAAATGCAGACACATTTTTTTGAGGGATTTTTTATTTTTTGACTTCTTTTTTTTGATATTTTATGCAAGGGATTTCTTTTATGCAAAAATGGAATAAGAAGCCTTCTTTTCTTTTCTTTTCTTTCAAAAATTTGGGCAAAGTTAGTGCTAGTAGGAAAACCTCTTTTTTTGTGTTCTTATTTGTTTTTTTTTCTCAAGTTAGTACCCACCCCGTAAATACATATAGACTTACGCGAAAGTACGAGATATGGGTAAAATATATACAAAGTATATATACAGACCCCCCTATACTTAGCGAGTGTTGTGTCCTCAGAGCACAAGAAGCGGAAGACATAGCTCGGGCTAAGCGTAAGGGAGTGAAAAAAATGAAAAGAAAAGTGGTCAGGAAATGAGGAGAGTATATACAGGTGGATGTCGGTTCCCCCTATACTTAGGCTTTGGTCCACCTAAGTATGGAAGAAGGGTGGAGATGGAGCGATCGTGAGGAAGAGTGTGATCCGGGGAAATGATATATACAGATGGCATCGTCCTCCCCTATACTTAGGCCTTGGCCTAAGTAGAGGAAGAAGCTATACAAGGAGGTCGATGTGGTCGGGAGGGAGGGTGGGAATGATCAGATAAGTCTTCAATGTCCTCGCTCTGCGTGAAATAAATGACCTCAAGTTGAACTGTCTGCTCTTTGGGTGATTCAATATATGGCTTCAACATTTGCCCATTTACTGAAAAAGGTTGTGCATTATCTTTGAGTTCGGCAATATCGACGCTTCCATTGGTATGCACATCGATGACAATGTAGGGACCTGTCCATTTTGATTTTAGTTTCCCATGAAAAATCTTCAACCGAGCATTAAACACCACACTTTCTGTCCATGGACAAAGGTTTTTTCTCGAATGTGTCTATCATGCCATCTCTTGACCTTGTCCTTATAAATCACACTGTTGTCACAGAAAATCATTGGTTGCATGGGCATTTCATCTTTATATCCCATAGTCCCTCCCATTCTTTGACAAATCGGGCATGACCGTACAAATTCATTAGCATCCCGAAATAAGGTCCGCCAGTAAAATCCACATTGGAATACCTTGTGTGCGGTTCTCTTTCCCGAATGGTGTCCTCCCGCCTCGAGAGAATGACAGTGTGTGAGGACACTCTGATATTCCTCCTGAGAAATACATCTTCTCCAGACACAATCCGGTCCTTCATAGAAAAGGAAAGGATCGTCCCAATGTTATTTTCTCGAATATGACTTTAATCGATCAATCATTTTTTTGGTCCAACCATAGGGAACTTTCTTGGAGACAAGATAGTTCACTATGTCGGAATACCATGGGGTTGAATCAATAACGCAAACCGATTCGTCTAGAAAAGTCTCCTTGATTGGTCCGATATCAGGATGATCGTTTTGCTCGATTCGGGAAAGGTAATCAGCAACAACATTCTTTATTCCAGGTTTATCCTTGATCTCCAAATTAAACTCCTGGATTAACAAGATCCATCTCAAAAGTCGTGCCTTAGCATCCTTCTTATCCATGAGATATCTAATTGCTGTGTGATCTGTGAAAATTGTCACCTTGGAGCCCAATATGTATGATCTGAATTTTTCAGAGCCCAAACAACCGCGAGCATTTCCTTTTCAGTCACTGTATAGTTTCTCTGTGCAGGATCCAACACTTTGCTCGCGTAGTGAATCGCATAAGGAATTCCATCTCTTCTTTGTCCGAGTACCGCTCCGACAGCAAAATCCGATGCATCAGTCATGATCTCGAAGGGAAGAGACCAGTCGGGAGCTTGTAATATCGGCGATTCACATATTTTCTTTTTCAGGAGCTCGAAGGCCTCTAGACATCTGTGATTCACAATAAACTCGGTGTCTTTTCCTAAGAGCTCAGTCAGTGGGCAGGCGATCTTTGAAAAATCTGGAATAAACCGTCGATAAAATCCAACATGCCCTAAGAACGACCTCACTGACTTGACGTTGGTTGGTGGCTCAAGTTTCTTGATCACATCCACCTCGGCAGGGTCCACCTCCATTCCCTTTTTGGAGATGACGTGCCCCAACACGATACCCTCAGTCACCATAAAGTGACTCTTCTCCCACGAGAGTACCAAATTAACCTCCCTGCATCTCTTAAGGACTCGGTCCAAGTGTGTTAAACATGTGTCAAATGAATCACCATGAACCGAGAAGTCGTCCATGAAGACTTCCAGGAAATCACCAACCATTTCGGCAAATACGGCAATCATGCACCGCTGAAATGTGCCTGGGGCATTGCAAAGCCCGAATGGCATGCGCTTGAATGCGTAAGTACCGAAGGGACATGTGAACGTGGTCTTTTCCTGGTCCTCGGGAGCGATAGCTACTTGATTGTAGCCGGAGTACCCATCAAGAAAACAGAAGAATGCTTTCCCTGCAAGTCTCTCCAATATTTGATCAATGAATGGAAGTGGAAAGTAGTCTTTCTTGGTCGCAGCATTCAGGCGCCGGTAATCGACACAGTCGCGCCACGACGTGGGTACTCGGGTCGCGATCTCTACCCCCTCCTCGTTGGTGACCATCTGGATTCCCGACTTCTTCGGGATGACATGAAGGGGGGCTACCCACTTGGAGTCAGAAATGGGGTAAATAAATCCTTCTTTGCACCATTTCTCTATTTCATTCTTCACCACTTCCCGAAGATTGGGGTTTAATCTTCTCTGAAATTCACGAGAAGGCCTTGCATTATCCTCAACATAAATTTGGTGCGAGCAGAGAGCGGGGTTTATTCCTACGAGATCCGACACAGTCCAACCTATGGCTTTTCGATTTCGCTTAAGGACTTCGAGTAGTCTGGATTCTTGATCCACGGTTAATGATGAGCTAATGATCACAGGGAATTTTTCTTTGGGTCCATTGAGGAATGCATACTTCAGCGTGGGAGGTAGTGGCTTCAGCTCTGGCAATTCTGAATCGTCGATCAAGTCTGGCTGAATGACTTTTGCTTCTGGCTCAGTATCGGTTGGCGGTGAATCACTGTGTGAGATGTTGGCTACCAACTCCGAAGAAAAGTGAGTCGGATCGCTAGAGTAGAATGGTAATTCGGCCAGAGCCGCATCCGACTCGTCATTGATATTTCTGGACTGTCCCAAAGGTGATGGGGTTGACAAATCCGAGAGGATTTCTGTGTCATCAAGGGTGTAATAATCTGGGGGTCTAGAAATCTCGGAGACTGCATCGTATATTATTTCTTCTTCTGAGGATGTACTTTCTATCTGTACGTCTGGCAGTTGGTCCCATGGCCCAGTGGTTCTGAGGAGATTGTATTCTGATGTTTCGGCATCTTCAGTTGTGGATTCGGAGTCTGGCCTTTGCCACTTTGTTTGTTTCATCTCCAAGTCTACTTCTCCGCCTGGAGAACAGAATTTCATCATGCCAGATCCGTAATCGAATACAGCCTTAGCGGTTCTTAAGAATGGTCTTCCGAGAATGATTTGTGATTCCTTCCAATGGTTCGGGATCTCCATGTCCAGGACAGTGAAGTCCACTTTGTATTATGTACCCTCGATAATGATGATGACATTCTTCACTTCTCCCTTAGGTCTTTTAGTGGATTTATCAGCAAATTGGAGTAAAGATGATGATTTCTTTAGAGGGCCCAACTCCAATCGATAATATAAGGCTAAGGGTAGAAGATTTATGGAAGATCCGTTGTCGAGAAGTGTGCGTGTGAACGCTATGCCGCCAATGCGACTCTCCACATAATGGGCGCCCAGATCCCTTTTCTTTCTTGGCAGATGCTGGTTTTTGACGCATTTGGTGGTGACAACTGTCAAGATATGAGTCTCCACAAATTGACTTGTTCTCTTTGTACGAGTCCTGGTGGGAGTGCATTTTGCCTTCAAGTATTTCTGAAAGGCTGGATTACCGGCCACGTACTGATCAAAGGGTACTTTGACTGTGATGTTTTGTTGGCAGAATTTTTCCATGATTGGGTCATCTTTGATGTTTTTCTTTTGTTTTCCTTTCTTTAGGGCATGGGGGAAAGGAATGGAAGCATTTGAGACAGGAGATAGAGGGCCAGAATCATAAATAAGAGCATCTTTATTCGACTTGGAGTTTTTATTACAATCATAATAATCAAAATCAGGTTGCTGAAAAGGTGACAAAGGTATTTTTGCAGCAACTAGAGGTTCAAGGTCCTCTGCAGACTCCATAGATGTTTTCCCTTTCTCTACTGCTGGGATCTTCGGGCGTCCTTCATCTTCCTCCTCGGAAACATCCTCCGGTTGATCTTCCGAGTCTTCATGGTCCGATTCCCTTGCCCGGTGATGAATCTCTGATTCACCATTATAAGTCTCATTAATTAAGCTCAAGTCCCTCAATGCATTTCTGCATTTATTTCACATAATTAGCATTTACGCATGATTTCATAAGAATTGCATTTTAGCATTAATTTCTGCATAAAATAAGAAGCCAAAAATCCAAGCCAAAAATGACCTGTAAATAACCTAACTTCCCCTATTTTTAACTCCTTCATGCTACCACTGCATAACCTAAAACCACCTCCACTGTGTACATCTCACTAACAAGTATAAATAAAAAATACAAAAAAATAATTGACCCAAGTAAGTGGACCAAAAACCCAAACCCTAGTTTCAGGATTTTCAGACTAAAAGCTCCATATCTTCTCCATCCAGTGTCCGATTTGATCCTACTCACTTTTGAACTAATGTACATTCAATCATCTTCAAAACAAGACCACGTTCAAGTGAATCAGAGCTCGTATGTGAAAGTTGGGTTTTGGGCCTCTTTTGTACTTGTATATTTTCGTGGTTTTTGACCTTGTATTTTATGTATATATTTTATTAATTAATAAAAATAAAAAATTAGATTAATGTGTCTTTTATTTATCTTTGAGTTTTCCATATTTTTCTGGATTTTTATCTTGTTTAAAAATGACAAAAAAAAATAGAAAACTAAAAATCAAGGTATTCTATGTACATGGGATACCCCAAAAATTCACTTTTTACATTTGACCGATTTTGGCTTTGATGTCTTCATGAAAGTTGCAGATTTCATCGAGATGAGCATTTTTCATGAAGGAACTTTTTTGATCCGAGGTCACTTGCTATTTTTTGTTGATTTTACAAAAGATTTTTATCTCTATTTTTTTTGGTGCTGACACGTGGCGGCCCCAGAGGCCGCCACGTGTCAGTCATTTTCGGGCCTTTTGTATTTTCGTTTTCATAAAAAAAAATTCGACGCACGTGCATCGCACGTGCCTCCCAGGCACGTGCTCCGCACGTGCCTCGCCCCATCTCCTCCTAACCGCCACGTGTCGCTACAGGAGCCGTTCGATCTCTTTTGATCGAACGGCGCCTGTGCATCGTCCTCTACCTCCCAACAGACCCCCCGAGTCCTTCGCCGCCGCCCCCGAGTTCTCCGCCAACCACCTCGCCAACGGTCCCCCTTCTCTCCGCCGTTGACCCTCTCCTCCGCACCGGTCCTCCGCTATCCTCGCAACAGCCGCCCCGCAACCACCGGTCGCTGACCCCTCTCATTCCCTATTTAAAACCCCTGCCGCCCCCTTTTCTCATCATCCGCCGATTCCGCCAGGCAAGGCTCGGTGGTGACAGCACCAAGGCCTTGCCGTCGACGAGATCTGAGGGGCTCACCGCCCTCGTTGCATCAGCATCTTCTCCGACGACGTGCTTCCGCTCCGGCACCTCTTCGACCGCCGTCGAGCCACCGACCATCGTCTTCGACACGCGACTTCACTGCCTCAACTCCTTCGTCTTCTCCGCCACACCGCTACGCCTTCTCCGCCTTCCAGGAGCCTGAGCCGCCGCATCGACACCCAGTTCACCAGCTCCATCTTCATCAACAACGACGACTCAGCGCCACCTATATATTCTCCGACATCTGCGCCAGCGACTCGCCGCACGCCGCCTCCTTCATCGACACCTCCGGCCATCCCGCTTCGTCAACATCGTCTTCACCGAACGCTGCCGCGAGCATCAACACTCCAGGAGGATCACCTCGCCATCTCCAGGAGCGTGGGGCTCCTCCGCCTTCGAGCCACGAAGGCTTCTTGCCGACGACGCCTCACCACTTTCCTTGGTCGGGCCTCCTCGCACGCTCCAGGATCTTCCCCGACCACCGCCTGCACTCCGCTAGGAAAGGCCGAGCATCTCTTCCAGGAGCGGCTCTCTCCGCCGCACTCGCCACCGGCCTCCAGGGCCGAGACCCCAGCACGTGCTAGGCACGTGCGTGAAGGACTTCCCCAGCAAGAAGCGGCCCAGGGGTCACGTGCTGCGCACGTGCCCCCTTGGGCAATTTACAGAAGCTCCCCCAACAGTTCTCCATTTTGCAAATCAATCCCCACCGACCAGTGATCACGTGCAGTGCACGTGATTGGCTGGAAAATTGCAGAAACACCCCCCTATATTTAGGTAATTACGCATATACCCCCCCCCTTGCATTTTTATATCTATTCTATTTATTATAATTGCATTTGTATCACTGTGTTCCCCCTCTGTCTTAAACCTCTTATCTACGTCATTTTATTTATTAAAAATTGGCATTGTGTTTCTCAATTAATTCTCTACATTTTGATATGTTGTGGATATTTTTCTGATTGATGGTTAATTAATAATCAATTATTTTGTGGAAATTGGTAGATTTTGCCCAACCTGTGCTATTAAATTTGCCATTAACTAATTGTTGTTCCAAAAATCCCCGAAAAATCACATATTGTAGAGATTATTTTGCTTGACATTGTGCCCAAAAATCTTTGCATTGGCATACATATTTTGCTCTGTAAAAATCCTTTTGCATATTTCATTGTTTAATTTTTAATAGGTATTAAACTCCACATTTTCGAGGTTTAGGATTTTTCTGAGATCCATCACCTAGTTATAGATCTTAGATAATTTTGGATCTTGAAAATAAGTAGGTTTAATATTTATTATAATTAAATATTGAAAATCATTTTGTTTACATTTAAAAATTCATAAAAATTCATATTGCTTCCAAAAATTCCAAAAAAATTACAGTGCATTTATTTCATCATCGCTTACATTGTGGCCAAGTTTCATATTTTTCGGACATAGTTTGATTGAAATTTACATTTTAGTCCCTAAAATAGGCCGAAATTGCATTTTGCACCCCTTTATTGCATTGAAAATTCCAAAAAAAGACCGCCTTGAAAATCGAACTCAAAATTGGATAGACACAACTCTAGGTTGTTCCTTTGCCTCCTTGTGATCGACATTGGGACTTGCCCAAGTAAAATAAACATAAAACCACTGGATTAAAATTGAATAATTAATTGTGGTTATTTTCTTGACTGTTTCCGATCGCCGCCTACAACGAACGACTCATATTTATTTTCACACTCGAAGATTAAAAACACATTCTTAACCCGGCGTTTCCGGACTCGTCAGATGGCGCCGTTGCCGGGGAGGCAAACGGCTTAGTTTTGTGTTTTGAAAATTTTTGTTCGATTTTCCGAATTCGGGTAGTCTGACCCCCGAATTTTTCATTGTAAATCCTATAATTTTTTTCAGCATTTATTTTCTTATTTTATTATTTTTTTGAGTCACTCTCTGACATTCTCTCTCTTATTTTTCTTGCGAGGTACCCGGCGCACGTGGAGCGGTTTTTCAAGAAACCGCCGCATCTTCACCGACATCCGAAGAGACCACAATTAATTTAAGATCGAGTCGAGTCGTGAGAGAGCGTAGAGTCTAGGTTTTTAATTTCTGCTCATTTATAGCGGTGTTAGTTTGGACTCTCACGTGTGTACAAAGACTTTGAACTCTATTTGTGGTGTGTCGTGGCCTGTTTCACTCTCCGGCGAGGGTGGGGCCCGACTTGAGTGGCGATTAGGATAGACCTGCACATACGGCTCTCAGAGCATTTTTAATTTTTGATTGTGCTCATAGGATCTTAAGCCACACTTCACATTAATCAAGACGCACATAGATCGTTCAACTTAGCCAAATTTAACTCAATTCTTCCTGCTAATAGAACTTTCTGCTTAGGTGCGATTTTTATCGGCTTGCACGCATTTAGAATAAAATTTTCAATTCTGTATTGCATCCCACATGGAGATTGCGAGGAGGCACTGTAAGTCTTCTAACTGAGCATACATCATTATTTTTCGCGTGCATCAGCTTTTCCCGAACTCCTCTCTCTTGTTTTATCACATAATTTCAAAAGGAAATTGGGACTGGACGGTAGACGTTTATTTGTGCTCATTTAAAATTCTTCAGTGATCACCTAATTAAAATTGGGACTGCTAACTATAGCCGATCTTAATAACCCATAAAATCAAGAATTTCTGCAGGAGAGCAACCCCGACCTTGGATGTTTTTATTTTTTCTGAGTGAGCGAGAGACGATACTTAAGGCTAGAGCCCAAATCCGAAATCTCAGCTCGCTAAATTTTTGCCAAGATTGATTTATCACCAACTAAAATTGAAAAGATAATAGCCGATCTCTTACGGCTTCATTGTGTGCGTTGGTGAACCCAGGGTTTGAATTGTGTTTGCATTGGTGTGCGTGAACCGATTTCAAGATCAATAGCCGTACATTTGATTTCTCTTGACTATCCCGTGCAATCATCTCTCCTCTCTTCTTGATAATGGAATTCTTGTACAAAAATAGACCCAACCCCTCATTCCTTTCAACTCTTTCAGAAATGACCGAGAATCCATCAGAACTATACTATGAAAACGAATTCGTGTCGGTTAGACCCAAAACACCTCCTCCAAGAGACTCTCAACCACCATCTCTTTTTACCAATCCGATCTGCTTCATGAATGACAATCCTCTGTTTTCGGACACAACAAATCAACAATCGATTGAGGTCTCCACTTCTTCATATATCAATCCTCTCTACACCGATCATGCAATTCACCCATCATATTCGGTGAATATCAATCCATCATTCATGGGAGATGGTAACCACATGATCGAATTGAACACCTCTTCCATCGACCCTCCCCTTTAACACACATGAACAATCATCATCTTGGATTGACCATCACAACCCCCTTTTCAGATATGACAATCATATAGAGGATTGGACTGATTACATGCTGACTCCACAACATCAAGGTCCGACCACTCAAAGAATTGAACACCCTTTGGACCAACTTCAAATGTCTGGATCATATGAGCAGCCACCTTCCATGATTATTGAGGAGATATTTTCTGAAATTAATGATCATATATTGGATATTCCAAGAAATTCTCCTCTCAGCACAAACGAGAAAATGGAAGATGAAATTATCAAACACACACCGACTGCGCCTATGATTGACCATGAATTGAATTTTGAGGATGATATTTTGAGGATAAAAATAAGATTCGAATTGATGGAGGATAGATTTCAAAAATTCACTGACCGATTCATCGCATTCTATGGTAGCTCGGACATTAAAATAAATGAGGAAATGATTGGATCTGCGATTGAAAATTCTGATGATATTCAGGGAGCTAGGGACGATTCTGAAAATGACTATGTCGTTGACCCTCACCCTGAACACCAGAGCCCCTCTTCATCTGAAGAACACCCCACACCCCCACACCACCCAGAAAATACCAAAAAAATGGAAACATTTGAAAATCACAAAAAAATTGAAAATTCAGAAAATTTCATAAAAATTGAAACTGAAGACGATCTGAGGAATTTGGATCCGACTGTACGGGAAGCACTGGAAAAACGTTTGATTTTTGAACTTCCCTTTCTACAGGCCATTGAACACTTCCCCGACCTTAAAAGATTTTTAATGGAAAAATTAACTATGAAAAAGTCGGGCAGGATTAGAACCAAGACCGAGAGACATATCTTGTCAATGGCCTCCTCCTTGGTGTTGAGGAGAAAAACCAAGAGCCACATAGTGAAGCGGTTGCCCAGATTTGACTGTGAAATCAAAGACACAATTTTCACCCATGCTCGGATTGATGAAGATTCACCAATTAATATCCTCCCGACCTCTGTATTCCATGAACTCAAACTCGGACCGATTCGAAAGATACGAGAGATTGTTCAATTAGCGGACCGATTTATAAAACGGTCGAGAGGAATCATTTCTGTCATCATGAAATTCCAAGGTGCTTCGCTCAAAGTACAATTCACGATCATTGATATTGAGCTTCAAGGAGAATTCACCCAATCTCCAATCATTCTCGGAAAGCCATTCTTGGCATTGGCCAAGGCAAGTATTGATTGTGAGACTCGGGAAATCAATTTCACAGCATTGGAAGCACTTAGATCTGACCATATCTTTGAGGAACCACGATCTTCTGAGATAACCCACGAAGTCCCCGACAACCGTAACCATGAAGCGGTAGAAGAGCCCTACCCCGCAACCAACCTGAGATATCGATTGTTGATGAGACTATTGGTTTAGAAAATCTCCCCCCTGCTCCATTCCCAGCCGCTATCACCATGGAGAATCATGTATATGAATCATATGATCCGGAGACTTATGCATGGGCACACCCTTGGTCAACCTACTCTGACTACATGGATTACATCAACTCGACACAGGAATGCGCCAACATCAAATCAATTGAGAAAGAACATGCAGAGACTCTCCCCAATATTCAAATCCCCGAGGATCTCAAAATAGACAAATCTTTCTACTACGATCCTGAGACATGCATGGTCATACCCGGGAGCAACATTCTCTGAATATCTTGACCAAATCATCCCAAACCGAGAGTGCTCAAATATTCGAGAGACTAAGAACAAGCACGCAGACCGAGCACCGACCAAGGAAAATTCTAATGGCTATTCATCTGGATATTCTAGTGAACCGACACCTTCACGACGAAATAAAAAGAGAGCCACCTTTGACCTTTCGGAAGAGGAATCAGCGGACCGATGCCATCTGTATATATCATTCTTCTCCTAACTCCCAATCACTCCATTTCCACCCTTCTTCCATACTTAGGCTGTCCAGAGCCTAAGTATAGGGGGAACCAACATCCATCTGTTTATACTCTCCTCATTTCCTGACCGTTTTTCTTTTCATTTTTTTTACTCCCTTACGCTTAGCCCGAGCTATGTCTTCTTTACGCTTCTTGTGCTCTGAGGACACAACACTCGCTAAGTATAGGGGGGTCTGTATATATACTTTGTATATATTTTACCCATATCTCGTACTTTCGCGTAAGTCTATATGTATTTACGGGGTGGGTACTAACTTGAAAAAAAAAGAAAACAAAAAAAAAAGAAAGAGAGTTTTCTACTAACCTTGCCCAAAAATTTTTTGAAAAAAAGAAGAAGAAGGCTTCTTATCCATTTTTGCATAAAAAATCCCTTGCATAAAATGTCAAAAAAAATCAAAAATAAAATCCCTCAAAAAAATGTTTCTGCATTTCACACACCTACACTTCATCCAACATCACATGCATTTGCATCTGTGAAAAGTCATTGGGTTCTGAACCGAGTTATGAGTAGAAACCGAGAGTGGTCTAGACTTGACCTTAATCCACCTAATTTTCAGAGGAACTTCACCGAGAAATAGGATTTTGAGAGCTCCAGGTCTTTTGACTTAATTCTTTAAGTTCCACATGACAATGTGCAGCGTTTGACTCTTAGTGTCTAACCTGGTCTCTTCATTCTGGGTACAACTCTAGAATAGGGAATTAATTTGCACTCTCGCACTATGCACTTAGCTCAACCCAGACGGAATGTTGGAAGACTGTGTGAGTCTCTTTTCAGGTAGCGTGGAAATCTAAAGACCGGAGTACGGGTTGAAATAAAGCTTCGGAAAAGGGATGGACGGCTGGGCACAATTTTTTCTAAGACCCCAAAAAATGTACGGAACAAAAAGATTCTATATCCGTAGGGGCACAACAAGATCCAAGCAGAACCATCAAAAATACCACATACAAAGAAGCAACTACCAAATAAAATCTGACCAAAAAGGTCCAAGCTTCAAGAACCTGCAGATCTTGGTGGAGACTCGGCTACACTGGCCATCTTCACAAGGAGAGGTGACTACACTGGCCACCCTCCAGTTCTTTTCTCTTTCTTCTATCTTCTCCCTCACTCGATTGTGAACACAGCACGACAAACCTTAGAAGGAAATACCTGACTCCCCGAGGACGAGTTACTGGAAAGGAGAGGAGCATGGTAGTCTTGCATTCTAGATGGGAAGAGCTAAAACCCCTCACACACATGAGTCGGTTATTCAATGTTCATAGGGTATACTTTGGGAAGAAGATTGATCTAAGATGACTTCTGAGCCGAAACTGTGACAATGATGTATAGAACTTGAGGGCTGTTGATTTTAAAATTCTAAGTCTCACAGAAGTTCCGACACATTATTAATCCAAAGGCCGAGTTCAGTTTCACTTTCACCTACAGCTCATGGTCTTGGTATGGAACCCAGTCTCATTTCACTTCATGGCATTCTTTTTTATGCTTAGGGACGAGCATGGTTTAAGTATAGGGGGATGATGAATCTCGGATTCACCATTCTAAGTCTCATTAATTAAGCCCAAGTCCCTCAAAATCATTTGCATTTCTGCATTTATTTCACATAATTAGCATTTGTGCATGATTTCATAAGAATTGCATTTTAGCATTAATTTCTGCATAAAATAAGAAGCCAAAAATGACATGTAAATAACCTAACTTCCCCTATTTTTAACTCTTTCATGCTAATACCGCATAACCCAAAACCACCTCCACTGTGTACACCTCACTAACAAGAATAAATAAAAAATACAAAAAAATAATTGACCCAGGTAAGTGGACCAAAAACCCAAACCCTAGTTTCAGGATTTTCGAACTAAAAGCCCCATATCTTCTCCATCCAGTGTCCGATTTGATCCTACTCACTTTTGAACTAATGTACATTCAATCATCTTCAAAACAAGACCAAGTTCAAGTGAATCAGAGCTCGTATGTGAAAGTTGGGTTTTGGGCCTCTTTTGTACATTGTATATTTTCGCGGTTTTTGACCTTGTATTTTATGTATATATTTTCTTAATTAATAAAAATAAAAAAAATTAGATTAATGTGTCTTTTATTTATCTTTGAGTTTTCCATATTTTTCCGGATTTTTATCTTGTTTAAAAATGACAAAAAAATAGAAAACCAAAAATCAAGGTATTCTATGTACATGGGATACCCCAAAAATTCACTTTTTACATTTGACCGATTTTGGCTTTGATGTCTTCAAGAAAGTTGTATCGTGAAGGAACTTTTTTGATCCGAGGTCATTTGCTATTTTTTATTGATTTTCCAAAAGATTTTTATCTCTAATTTTTATGGTGCTGACACGTGGCCGTCCCAGAGGCCGCCACGTGTCAGTCATTTTCGTGCCTTTTGTATTTTCGTTTTCATAAAAAAAAATCAACGCACGTTCCTCGCCCCATCTCCTCCTAACCGCCACGTGTCGCTACAGGAGCCGTTCGATCTCTTTTCATCGAACGGCACCTGTGCATCGTCCTCTACCTCCCAACAGACCCCCCGAGTCCTTCGCCGCCGCCCCCGAGTTCTCCGCCAACCACCTCGCCAACGGTCCCCCTTCTCTCCGCCGTTGACCCTCTCCTCCGCATCGGTCCTCCGTTATCCTCGCAACAGCCGCCCCGCAACCACCGGTTGCCGACCCCTCTCATTCCCTATTTAAAACCCATGCCGCCCCCTTTTCTCATCATCCGCCGATTCCGCCAGGCAAGGCCCGGTGGTGACAGCACCAAGGCCTTGCCGTCGACGAGATCCGAGGGGCTCACCGCCCTCGTTGCATCAGCGTCTTCTCCGACGATGTGCTTCCGCTCCGGCACCTCTTCGACCGCCGTCGAGCCACCGACCATCGTCTTCGACACGCGACTTCACCGCCTCAACTCCTTCGTCTTCTCCGCCACACCGCTACGCCTTCTCCGCCTTCCAGGAGCCTGAGCCGCCGCATCGACACCCAGTTCACCAGCTCCATCTTCGTCAACAACGACGACTCAGCGCCACCTATGTATTCTCTGACATCTGCGCCAGCGACTCGCCGCACGCCGCCTCCTTCATCGACACCTCCGGCCATCCCGCTTCGTCAACATCGTCTTCACCGAACGCTGCCGCGAGCATCAACACTCCAGGAGGATCACCTCGCCATCTCCAGGAGCGTGGGGCTCCTCCGCCTCCGAGCCACGAAGGCTTCTTGCCGACGACGCCTCACCACTTTCCTTGGTCGGGCCTCCTCGCACGCTCCAGGATCTTCCCCGACCATCGCCTGCACTCCGCCAGGAAAGGCCGAGCATCTCCGCCAGGAGCGGCTCTCTCCGCCGCACTCGCCACTGGCCTCCAGGGCCGAGACCCCAGCACGTGCTAGGCACGTGCGTGGGGGACTTCCCCAGCAAGAAGCGGCCCAGGGGTCACGTGCTGCGCACGTGCCCCCTTGGGCAATTTACAGAAGCTCCCCCAACAGTTCTCCGTTTTGCAAATCAATCCCCACCGACCAGTGATCACGTGCAATGCACGTGATCGGCTGGAAAATTGCAGAAACACCCCCATATATTTAGGTAATCACGCATATACCCCCCCTTTGCATTTTTATATCTATTCTATTTATTATAATTGCATTTGTATCCCTGTGTTCCCCCTCTGTCTTGAACCTCTTATCTACGTCATTTTATTTATTAAAAATTAGCATTGTGTTTCTCAATTAATTCTCTACATTTTGATATGCTGTGGACATTTTTCTGATTAATGGTTAATTAATAATCAATTATTTTGTGGAAATTGGTATATTTTGCCCAACCTATGCTATTAAATTTGCCATTAACTAATTGTTGTTCCAAAAATCCCCGAAAAATCACATATTGTAGAGATTATTTTGCTTGACATTGTGCCCAAAAATCTTTGCATTGGCATACATATTTTGCTCTGTAAAAATCTTTTTGCATATTTCATTGTTTAATTTTTAATAGGTATTAAACTCCACATTTTCGAGGTTTAGGATTTTTCCGAGATCCATCACCTAGTGATAGATCTTAGATAATTTTGGATCTTGAAAATAAGTAGGTTTAATATTTATTATAATTAAATATTGAAAATCATTTTGTTTGCATTTAAAAATTCATAAAAAATTCATATTACTTCCAAAAATTCAAAAAAAAATTACAGTGCATTTATTTCATCATCGTTTACATTGTGGCCAAGTTTCATATTTTTCGGACATAGTTTGATTGAAATTTACATTTCAGTCCCTAAAATAGGCCGAAATTGCATTTTGCATCCCTTTATTGCATTGAAAATTCCAAAAAAAGACCGCCTTGAAAACCGAAATCAAAATTGGATAGACACAACTCTAGGTTGTTCCTTTGCCTCCTTGTGATCGACCTTGGGACTTGCCCAAGTAAAATAAACATAAAACCACTGGATTAAAATTGAATAATTAATTATGGTTATTTTCTTGACTGTTTCCGATCGCCGCCTACAACGAACGACTTATATTTATTTTCACACTCGAAGATTAAAACACATTCTTAACCCGGCGTTTCCGGACTCGTCACCCGGTCAGGTACGACCACGGTCCTTCCGCTCCTGAGTGACATGGCATTGATTTTGTCAAACGAAAGGATCTCATAGTCAGATGTGGAAAAGTCTGAATAGTATACCTGGTTATTGTGTTGAGCTGAGTGGAATTTGTTCAAGCTATTGGGGTTAGCTTGAACTTGGGCGGGAATGGTTGTGGCTGGAGCTGTCTGCTCATCCTTCCAACGGGACAAGCAGTTGACATCAACCCGTAGATCTTGCAGCTCATTTCGGAAGTGGCGAAACTCTTCAAGCATTTGTCTCTGGATGTCGATCGGTTCTTCTGGGGATGTGGATGACTGAGCTGACTGTCTGGGGGCTTGAGATTGCTGACGGTATTGCTGAGGTTGGTTCTGGCGATTGTAGGGTTGTTGCTGCTTCGGCTGCTGGAAAGATGTAGTGTGTTGTGGAGGAAATGCGGCATTATAGAAGGTGGGCGGACGCTGATAAGTCTGACGGTCCCCCATATTACCCTGTCGGGTAGTATCCTCCGTTTACTTCAAATGTCAGAGGCGGGGCTTCCTTGACTGTCTCAGTCGGTGGGGGCGGCTGTTGGGAAAATTGGGCATAGGATTGCTACTGAGCCCATGGTTGTTGTTGCTCTGCTCCTGGCTGCTCCTGGACATGATGCACATGATAGATCGGGACAGTAGGTGCACTAGGCATCCCCATCTTTGACACCTTCTCGGTGAGCTCCTCCATCTGCCTTGGGAATTGGGAAATCCTACTGTCGATTTCGTTCATTCTCTTGTCCACTATTGTCAATTTATCAGCAATAAAATGCATGTTTGGAATTAAGTCCTCGGTTATTTCTGCAACCGTCTGCTTCCCGCCTTTGGCTTGAAGGGTGTTTAGGGAATCAGTGTATGCTCTGCTGGTAATTTGAGACCGGCTTGTTTCTGCCATCTGCTCCAGTATTTTCCAGACGGTCTCAGCTCCACGTGATGTGTAATTCCCTCCGCAGGCAGCACTAACTAACCCTTGAGTTTCGTGGTTGAGGCCAGAGTAGAGTGATTGGACTAGGATGTTGTTGTCCAGATCATGGCAGGGACATTTTTGTAGTAGGTTCTTAAACCTATCCCACGCCTCACAGAGTGGTTCATTGGGCATCTGAGAGAAACTGGTGATGCGGGTCCTCATTTGATTGGTCCGGCTCAAGGGGTAGAATTTCTTCAGAAAGAGGTTTTTGAACCTCTCATAAGTCGTCACAGTCACCCCCAAGTTTTCCACCCAGTAGTCTGCTTTCCCTTTCAAGGCGAAAGGTAGTGCAGTGAGACGAATGTAGTCTTGGCTGACTTGTGGGTGCCTCAGATTCGAACATATCAACTCTAGGTCCCTCAAGAATTCATATGGCTCCTCAGTCGTATTACCATGGAATTGAGGTAATTGACTGACAAAATGTGGCTTTAGTTCATAGTGGATCTCTGGCTGTGGTGGCTGCAAATAATTCCACACTCTGTACTGTCCAGGGTTGTATGCGGCTTCCATGGGAATTTCTTCCCCAGCATTCATTTGTTCGAGCTGCTCCCTCAGTAACTGTTGTTGCTGCTCAGATGCAGCCAGTCTTGCAAGAATCATCTTCATTGGATCTTCATTATGTTCATCTTCAGGGTCTTTCTTGGAAGACATCTTGGGTGGCATCTCTTTTTCTTCACCTTCAGAATATAAAGTGTTTGAGTTAATAGATTGGAAAGAATTGATGTAACAGTTATCCTTAGTCTTTTTTGGTGATAAAGAAATAGTGTGAGTATGTCCTCCTTCTAGGAAGAAGAAGGAATCGTAGGAATAGGGTTCTTGGGAAGGGTTTCCCGGAGGCCAAGCAGGTCCAGAGTAAGAGTTTCTCTGGACTTTTGAGATTGGAGAGTTTGTGGTAGAGGAAGAAGGGTTCGTAGAGTCCGAATAAGAATTACCACAATCTTCTATTCTCGAGGTCAACAAGAGGTTTGCGGTTTATGATGTAGGCACAAATGTGTAGTATTCGCTGATGACTTACTTTCTACGCACAAACCAAACACAATACAAGGATTTCTTTCACCAACTCACTCAATGAAGACCATAAGAGTCCGGCCAATTATCTTGTCAGCTTTAATTGGTGAGAATTCAAGTCTTGCAAGCCGTTTAAACGAGTTGTTAGGTTTTGGAGCTGGGCTCTATCCTGGTGTGCGTCTCTCTCCTCGCTGCAAGATAAAATCAAACAATGTCGGGGTTGCTCTCCCGCAGAAATTCTTGATTTTATGGGTTTTTAAGATCGGCTATATTTAGCAGTCCCAATTTTAATGAGGCGATCACTGAAGAATTTAGATGAACACAAATACACGTCTACCGTCCAGTCCCAATTTCCTTTAGATTTATGTGATAAAATAAGAGGGAGGAATTCGGGAAAAGCCGATGCACGTGGAAAACTATGATGAATGCTCAGTTAGAAGACTTACAGTGTCTCCTCGCAATCTCCATGTGGGATGCAATACAGAATTGAGAAATTTATACTAAATGCGTGCAAGCCGATGAAAACTGCACCTAAGCAGAAAGTTCTATTAGCGGGAAGAATTGAGTTGAATTTGGCTAAGTTGAACGATCTAATGTGCGTATCAGTTAAAGTGCAGTGTGGCTTAAGATCCTACGAGCACAATCAAAAAAGAAAATGCTCTGAGAGCCGTATGTGCAGGTCTATCCTAGTCGCCACTCAAGTCGGGCCCCACCCTCTCCGGAGAGTGAAACAGGCCACAACACACCACAAATAGAGTTCAATGTCTTTTTTACACATGCGAGAGTCCAAACGGACACCGCTACAAATGAGCAGAAAATAAAATTTTGCAGGAATTTAAAACCTAGACTCTACGCTCTCTCATGACTCGACTCGATCTTAAATTAATTGCAGTTTCTTCGGATGTCGGTGAAGATGCGTCAGTTTCTTGAAAAACCGCTCCACGTGCGTCGGGTACCTCGCAAGAAAAATAAGAGAGAGAATGTCAGAGAGTGACTCAAAAAATAATAAAATAAAAAAAAATAAATGCTGAAAAAAAAATTTATGGGATTTACAATGACAAATTCGGGGGTCAGATTACCCGAATTCGGAAAACCAAACAAAAATTTTCAAAACAAAAACCTAAGTCGTTTGCCTCCCCGGCAACGGCACCATCTGACGGGTCCGAAAACACCGGGTTAAAAATGTGTTTTTAATTATCGAGTAAAAATAAATATGTATCGTTCGTTGTAGGCAGCGATCGGAAACAGTCAAGAAAATAACCACAAATTTTTAATCAATTTCAATCAAGTGGTTTTTATATTTATTTTACTTAGGCAAGTCCCAAGGTCGATCACAAGGAGGCAAAGGAACAACCTAGAGTTAAGTCTATCCAATTTCGTGCTCGGTTTTCAAGGCAGTCTTTTTTTGGAATTTTTCAATGCAATAAAGGGATGCATGATGCAAATTCAGCCTATTTTAGGGACTAAAATGTAAATTTCAATCAAACGATGTCCAAAAAATACGAAACTTGGCCGAGATGATAATTATGACAAAATTAGTGCAATGTAATTTTTTTGGAATTTTCTGATGCAATATGAATTTTTTATGAATTTTTAAATGCAAACAGAATGATTTTCAATATTTAATTATAATAAATATTAAACCTACTTATTTTCAAGATATAAAATTATCAAAGATCTATCACTAGGTGATAGACCTCAGAAAAATCCTAGACCTCGAAAATGTGGGGTTGAATACCTATTAAAAATTAAATACTGAAATGTGCTAAATGATTTTTATAGAGCAATTTATGCATGCAAATGCAAAGATTTTTGGGCACAATGTCAAGCACAATAATCTCTACAATATGTGATTTTTTGGGGATTTTTAGAGCAATGATTAATCAATGATAAATTCCAGAGCATAAGATGGGCAAAATACGCAATTTTCCACAAAATAATTATTTATTAATTAACCGTCAATCACAAAAATGTCCACAATAGCTCACAATGTAGAGAATTAAGAGGTGAACAAAGTGCTATTTTTAAATAAATAAAATAATGTAAACTAGAGGTCTAAAATGCCACGGGAGTACAGGGGTATAAATGTAATAATTAAATAAAACAATGCAGAACAAGGGTTTAGATGCAATTACCAAAAAGTCTGAGGACGTGAATGCAAAATTCTCGGAGGGGCACGTACCAAGCACGTGCCCTCTGGAATGGAGGGCTGGCGCGTAATTTGAAGATCCTTCGGGGGGCCTTTGCAAATGACCCAGGTGGTCACGTGCGTAGCACGTGACCCCTGGATGGTGTTGCTGACGTTCCCCTGAAGCACGTGCCTTGCACGTGCTTGGGGGCCTCGGTTCCTGAGCGCCCGGCTGCTGGCGGTGTGATAGAGGCGGAGGGGCGGAAGTGGCCCGGCGAGGCCTTGGACGGTGGCGTCGTGGACGATTGGCGGAGACGAAGGCGTTGGAGAAGAAGGTGGCGCGGCGATGAAGCTGGAGGCGAAGTCGTAGCGAGGCGGCTGGCGGAGTCGATGGCGACGGCTGCGGTTGTTGATGAAGATGCTGGTGGCGGAGGGAGGAGTTGTTGTCGGCGACGCGTGAAGCTTGGTGAAGCGGCGTTGATGTCGTTGATGACACAGGTGGTCGTCGGCGTAGTCGAAGGCGGAGGAGCAGCTGGTCGATGGCGAAGTCGCGGTTGGCCGACACACGGCCGGGGGACGACGGTGAAGCTCTAAGCGGAGGGCGTGGCACAGCGAGGCGGAGCGGTGTGTGGGGGGTGACGTCGGAGGTTAGTGATGTAGAAGAAGGTGGAAGCGTAGCCGATGGAGTAGGCGAAGTGGCTTGGGGCGAAGCTCCGAGCGGAGCGGAGAGCTCGGGGGGCGGAGAGATAGAGAGAGAGGTATGGAGAGAGATATTATACCTGGGAAGATGGGGCTCTACGGCCGATCGCCGGAGCAAGAGCAGCGACGGAGGCTTCGCTGCGGCGAGGAGGAGGCTTCTCGGATCACGTCGGCGAAGGAGAGAGAGGTTCCGGGCTGTCACCACCGGGGTTCCTTGTCTTGTGCGAACGGCGGATGATGGAGTCGGGGGCGACGGGGCTCTTTAAATAGGGTTCGAGGAAGGGGATGAGGCTGGCGCGAGGATAGCAGGGTCGGTGGTTGCGGAGGTCAAAGGTGGTTGGCGATCGGTTGCGAAGGAGGCGGCAGCCGTTTGGAAGAGGGTGGAGAAGTCGGGGCCGTTGGGGAAGACGATGCACCGCGGCCGTTCGATTGGCCGCGGATCGAACGGCCGTGGTTGGGCCACGTGTCGCGCAGTGAGAAGGGGATGGATCCGCACGTGCTTGGCGCGTGCCTGGGGGCACGTGCCTTGCACGTGCGTCGGCTTTTATTTTTTATAAAAACGATATAAATAAAGCTCAAAAACTGCTGACACGTGGCGGCCTCTGGGGCTGCCACGTGTTAGCACCAGAAAAATCGAAACTAAAGTCTTTTGTAAAATCAATAAAAAATAGCAAATGACCTCTGATCGATAAAGTTTCTTCACGAAAAATGCTCGTCTCGATGAGATCTACAACTTTCATGAAGACGTCAAAGCCAAATTCGATCAAATGTAAAATGTTAATTTTGGGGTATCCCATGTACATAGAATACCTTGATTTTTGGGTTTTGTATTTTTTTGTCATTTTTAAACAAGATAAAAATCCGGAAAAATATTGCAAAATCAAAGATAAATAAAAGGAACCTAATTCTATTTTTTTTTTGGATTTTTATTAATTAAGAAAATATATACATAGAATATAGGTCAGAAAACCGCGAAAATATATAATGTACAAAAGAGGCCCAAAACCCAACTTTCACATACGAGCTCCGGTTCACTTGAACTTGGTCTTGTTTTGAAGGTAATTGAATTTACATTAGTTCAAAAGTGAGTAGGATCAAATCGGACACTGGATGGAGAAGATATGGGGCTTTTAGTTCGAAAATCCTGAAACTAGGGTTTGGGTTTTTGGTCCACTTACCTGGGTCAATTATTTTTTTGTATTTTTTATTATTCTTGTTAGTGAGGTGTACACAGTGGAGGTGGTTTTGGGTTATGCGGTGTTAGCATGAAGGAGTTAAAAATAGGGGAAGTTAGGCTATTTACAGGTCATTTTTGGCTTGGATTTTTGGCTTCTTATTTTATGCAGAAATTAATGCTAAAATGTAATTCTTATGAAATCATGCATAAATGCTAATTATGCGGAATAAATGCAGAAATGCAGTTGATTTTGAGGGACTTGAGCTTAATTAATGAGACTTAGAGTGGTGAATCCGAGATTCATCAGCGGTGTAAAAATCTCATTTAAAAATATCAGAAGACCCTTATGGAAATCTATCTATCACTGAACATCAAAGCCTTCATTCAGAAGCTCTAGTTTCTGCTTACATGTTCAACCTCATTTGAAACAATGCATTGGAGTTATCTGGGGGGAAAGATAGTTGGAATTCCAAATCTCCTCCTAAACAATCATGCCGCCTTTATTCTGCCTTGAAAAACAAGCTCCCCACAATAGACCATTTGGGAGAGCGCAAACTCATGGTGGACATCGCTTGTCTCCTATGTGGTTAACAGCTTGAATACTCGAATCACCTCTTTTGAGCACGAGTTTTATTCTTGAGTTTTGAGGGAAGTCTGTAATACTCTGCTACTACCTTCACTTACCCATTGCCTCAACTGTTTTGACACCGAAGGTTGAATTGGACTAGTTTCACTCTTAGAATAGTAACTCGAGCATGAACTTGCGTACCTTGATAGTTGCTTCAGTGTGGAACCTTTGGAAGGAAAGGACTGAACTTCGCTGTAACGGTCACCAAGAATATTGTTTTTAATTGTAGGATTCTCTGATCCTACTTGCTAAAGGCTAAGTTGTTTTTGGATATATATATATAACTCGGCTGCCAACTTTTTGTACATTGTAATTTCCTAGCTTCCAAAATATTCCAAACTTGGGCTTTTTGGAATGGGAATTACCCTTCCAAGGTGTAGACTTGAATTTTTTTTGGGGGGGGGGGGTTGTTATTGTGGATAGCCATGTGTTTAAAAGGTGGTTGGATAGAGAGTTGGTTACTGGGAGGGTTTGTATGATGTGATTTTATTAGAATTTACAATCGATTGGATTTAGATTGTTTTATTAATAAAATGGAGGATGCGTTGGTATACTATTTTTATTATTAAGGAGATAAGTATATTAATTTTTAGGTATGAGTGAGAAAAGTAATGTGAGCTGATTAAAAGGTATGTTAGAAAATGCGTGAGTTGTTTGGAAATAAAGAATGTGGGGTTGATTGGCTGACCTCCCTTACCCCTCTTAATAAAGGAGGGTTGGTTGAGGGGAGTCCCACCAAATTGGATGGATGCTCCTCCAACTAGGGATGAGCATCAGGTCGGGTTGTGCCAGGCCCAACTTAGCCCCACCCGATCTCGGTTCCAATTTACGGGCATGCGGGTCAGGCCTAAGCCCATCTAGTTTCTAAAATTGTTGCCCAAACCCGAGCCCGACCCGCAAGTATATAGGCCGGGTCAGGTCGGACCGATCCGCTATATTAAAAATAAAATTTGCTCGTCCTTTTTTAACCTTAATAAAATGAATATTTAATTTGCAAATGTATAGATTGGATATATGTTTCTTCAAACATGAACATAGACGATGTTTAAACAACTTAATTCGTAAGAACGAATCAATGATTGGATGCTTTTGCATAGTTTTGATAATATAAAAATATGAATCAAGAGAATAATGATAATTTAAAAAGGAAGATCTATTGAAATAATATAGTTATTTAAATTAACAGAGAAAAACAAAAGTCAATGCCAGTACAAGGCTCGTGGAGCCAATAAGGAGCTAGCACAAATAAAACTCAGGATGGAGCTTTGAATCGATTGTTCATCTAACTTGTTCAAAATATAGCAAAAACATGCACAACACAAGAAGTCCCAAACACAAAATATTGTTCGCCTTAACAAATATTACAATAGATTTTTAACAAATTCTTAGAATAAGAGAGTAAGGCACATGAGTCTCGAGTCTTGACGCTTTCTTGAAATGATCCTCATCAGAAACCTGCAATGCAAGAACAAATATTTTACAATCACATCCGAAGAGTGTAGACACACAAGCCTATAGGCCCACAACGGTGTCACTCATATATTATTTCTAAACCTATACTTGAAAATATGTATCAAAATCTGTATGGAAAAAAGATAATATTTAGAAATTTATTGAATGAATACTAACCAGATAGATTTATACTAGTCTCGATATCGTCATCCTCTTCTTCATCACCCGCAAACTCACCACCTTCACCGTATATCCAATCTTGTGTGCAAATCAAAGCTTCGACAGTGTTTGGATCAAGGCGGCTCCTGTAGGCATCAAGGACTCTCCCCCTGGTACTGTATGCACTCTTTAATGCAACAGTTGAGACTGGAATTGCCAAAATATCTCATGCCATGTGTGATAGAATTCGATATTTGCTTGCATTTAGCTGCCACCACAACAAAATATCAAAGGTGGAATCTTCAACATTGTCGGCAGAGTTGTCTTCTAAGTACAATTGCAGCTCAGATTTTTCTGATTTTGTATATCTCAAGACTTACTTATGTTTTAAGAACTTCAACCTGGTGTCCTCCTTCACTCTTGGTTCACATGGATCACATTCAACGACCCTTTGCATTGTATTTTCTGCATCAACCTCTCCCTTAAATGTCAAAGCATACTCATCATATAAAGCTTGGAAAACTATCTCCACATGTCCTACATATTCAGTTACATCTTCCAACGAGTACATTTCTGAATAAGAGAAACGTAAAAACTCAAATTTGTAACGTGGATCTAGAACAGTTGCGATGGCTAGAGGCAACATAGCATCCTTGTCTGTCCAATACTTGTCAAATTTAATGAACATTTTGGTGGCCATGCTTCGGATCGAAGCATCTTCATTGTTTTGCAAGGAAATCAACTCCTTCTTTATCTCAAAAATCAAACAGAAAAATAGATTTGCAGTTGTATATTTCTGATCGGAAAAGAACTTGGTTGCAACATAGAAGTTTTCTAAAATTCCCTTTACGAGCTCCACCTTCCTCCACTCAGAGGGTGACATGACATCCATCAACTGAAAATCATGAGTCTTCATTTGATTGAGGACTTTTTGATACAATGTTGCATATTCAAGCATTAGGAATGTAGAATTCCATCGTGTGCTTACATCCAACCTTAGGGACTTTTGCCACTTGAATGCGTTCCTGACGGGCGTAATCAAGAAACTCTTGATGACTATAGGTAGAATACTTAATGCATTTCACCGAGTTGTGAATTTTCTCAATAATTTCGCCAATATCAGACAAACCATCCTATACGATTAGGTTTAGAACATGTGCCCAACATCGGACATGGAAGAAACTACGTCCAAGCAAAAGTGAGTTGCTTGACGAATAATGTTCAACCAAATTCCTTATCACGACATCATTGGTGGATGCATTATAAGTTGTCAACGTGCACAATTTTGTAATATTCCATGAAATCAACCCGGTAATCATCATATCTGATATGTTATCATCAGATGGCGTAAAGGTAGTGCTGCAAAACACAAAATTTTCTTCTACAACGTCCAACGGTCATCAATGAAATGGGTTGTGATGACCATGTACCCCATATTCTGAATAGAAGACCACATGTCAGTTGCTATGCAAATCCTCGCACCACATTTATTGAGGATGCTCAACAATTTCTTCTTCTCGACCTCATATTGTTTCATGCAGTCTCTTTTCAGTATAAAACGAGACAAGACATTGTATTTTGGTTGTAGACTTCCAACGAAACTGTGAAAATTGGAATTTTCTACAACTGTAAATGACATTTCTCCAGAGATTACCCATTTGACAAATTCAGAGCAGCTATGTTCTGGATTAAATTTCCAAGAAGAAATTGTGCTCCCTTAATCGGATGTAAACAAATTTAACAAGGTTTGACCTTTCCCATCCTTTTTGTAGTAGAGACATTTATTCTCTAAATGTCGTATTAGATGACTTGTGCCACTTTTCCTTTGGCATGACAATGGTTTCTTGTAGAGATTACAACACCACATTTCCTTTCCATCAATTGCACCTATCTCGGTCAAATGATTCCAAACCCATGACTGAGTCTGTTGTGAACGCTTGCTCGACCCTTCAGGTTCGATCAATTCATTTTCTCATGTTCTTCTCCCCTTCTTACAAATTCTTGATCTATTGTAGGAGTGGTGACACCATGCTCATTTTGTGTATTCGACATTTATTAAAGAATGGTAATAATATCACAACTACGAGTCAACAACATGCATAATGACTCATTGGATAGAATCATACAACTACTAGTTTGGACAAATCAAACATGCATAATGACTCAAATTTCATCAGATACATCCGGATAATCAACAATATATTCAACAAAAAACAACCATGATGTATGATATTCGATACCATGAATCAAAGATTATATATTCAAGATGAGAACTAGCAAGGTATACCTTTTTGATGGTTGCGTTGCGATGACGTGCGGTGTGGGGGCGGCACCAACGACACTAGGGGCTTAGCCGCATGGAGCCTAGGGCTACTGCTACTGAGCTAGTGAAGGGTCTAGAGACGGCTTCACGAGCAGTTGAAAGGGGAGGATGGGAGGCTGAAGGAGAGGAGAGGGTCACGTGGGATGATGGTGGGAGGGCGGTGGGCCTAGGCTCTCACCTATGGGCGGCGAGGTGGCAGTGCGAGGATGGGAGGTCGGAGGAGAGGAGGGTCGAGCGGGAATGATGGTAGGTGGCAAGGCGGCTGTGCGAGGATGGGAAGGAAAGGGAGGGGGGAGAGAGGGGCGTGCGGGGGTCGGGTTTGTCGGGGGTACAGTATGGTTATGTTGTGTGTGGGGGGAAGGGGGCTTGGGGCTGGGGGTCTGGGGCCCGTGCATACTAGGGTTAGGGTGCCCTCCCAGCCGGGTCGGGTCAGGTCGGGCTGTCTTTCGAGCCCCGCATCGGGCTGCAAATCGGTCCTATAGTTGGGCCAGCCCGCATGCTTCGGGCTCAGGTCCGAGCTAGCCTGAGCCCTGCCCGAGAAGGCATTCATGCTTGAAAAATTTCCCACGCCCGCACATTTTAATCGCGAGCTCGGGCCGGGCACCGGGCTGGGTCGGGCCAACCCGATTTTTTGCTCATCCCTACCTCCAACCCGACCCCAAAGCTTGGGCAGCGAATACACCCTTTTTTGTGCCTTTGAATTGAATATACACACTTTCTTCTCTAAAAATGGTAAATTAAAAAAGGATGTCAATCACACCTTAGGGGCCTGTTTGGTTGCTGGGTTGGACTGGGTTGGGTTGGATTGGGGTACTCATGTGAATAGTAAACTGTACCCCTGTGAATAGTAAACTGTGAAGGGGATTGAGAGGGTTGGAAAGAGGAGTACACCGGGGGGGGGGGGGGGGGAGGAGGCCCGCGATGGCCTCTGGGAGGGAGGCCTGCGGTGGGCTCCGGGAGAGGGGGGGAGGCCCGCGGTGGCCTTCGGGGGAGGGAGGGAGGCCCGCGGTAGCCTCCGGGGGATGTCGGGGAGGCTCGCAGAGGCCTCCGGGGGGAGGCTCGCGGTGGCCTCCGGTATACGTATATATACATATATATGTGTATGTATTTATATGTATATATACATATATATAGACATATACATATATACATATATTATGTCATTCAAATTTCATGCGAAACAGAGACTCCTACGACCTCCATCTAAACGGGATCGATTTAAAAAATCCTGTTACCGTTAAAAAATGACTGTCTGGATGGAGGCCGTAGGAGTGCCTGTTTCACACGAAATTTGAATAGCATAATACATGATATAGTGATGAATATTTATAGAAGAAATTTTCAAAAAAAATAAAACAATGATGAAAATGGGGCGGGGAGCTACCGTGCAAACGCAAAATTTTATGAGAAACAAACGTTCTGCGCTGCCAAAGTGCCTAATTCTCATCTTTAAGTTCCGTAATAAATAAAAAGGTTGCATGCGGAGCCACGGCGTCGCCGCGATAGGATAAACCACAAAGGTGAAGACTTCCGATCAATTTCTGCGTTTCTCAGTTAGGGTTCCTTTCTTACTCTCATTTCGGCCAACGCCGTTTCTCGTGTTCATGACTATTTTAGGACTGAGATGGCCTTCGTGGAAGCTCCGATATCTGTGAGGAAAGGTACGGAGATTAGGAAGTATTTCTATTCTCGTGGGTCTTTGTCTGGTGAATAATTTTCCTGACTTAGCCTCTGTTATACCCAAAGCAGTGGTGGTTCACCTCCGAGCGACGGGAGATGCTCCGATACTCAAACAAGCGAAGTTCAAGGTTTTCCTTTGTCCCTCCCCCTGTGCATCTATTTTTCATGACACAATTGTTATTTTCTTAATGAAGTTAGGAAGGACTCCGTAATCACAGTTGGCGTTCTGGATTCGTGGAAACAGTTTGGTCTAGTTTACCATCTCTAATGCTAGAGTGTCGGGTTCACATCTTTAATCATCTTAGGGGGCTGTTCCGGCCCTTTCGAGGCTATCTTTTGTTTAATGTGATGAGGAAAATTCCTCCCAGGGGTAGGTTTAAAATGAAATTTAATATATCCGGTCGAGATTCTTTTTGTTATGTATCGTAGATAAGCCGCCTCTTAAAGATGCGGCTTTGATTAAGAGAAAGCCGCCTCTTCAAGAGGCGGCTTCGGAGCGGCTTTGATCGGGGATAAACCCAGTACGGGTGGTCAGAACCCCATGCTCGATCATTCCTGTGCCGTTCCCTCTCCTCTCCTATTCTGCCCCCTGCGACCACCGTCGCCTCAACCTCTCCATTGGCTTCGTCCGTGCGACGGGCCCACTACCGCCGACCGACATTCATTTCCTCACCTTCCTCAACCTCAAGGAATGTATTATCTATCATGGGTTTAGGGTTTTGAGCATTTTTAGGTGTTAAATGGTTTGTGCTAAATTGTAGATTTTTTCGTCACTAATCAATTATTGTTGACGTAATGGTATTTAGGATGTCTCGCGAAGTTTGATGTTTTTGTCACTGTGGTGGTACAATTTCGAAGTCGAGTAAGGACGCGACCTATGTAGGAGGTCGTATGAAAATCATCAAGATTGGTCACGAAATATCATTCTCGAGATTGATTGAGCACATTAAGTCGGTCTCCAGGTTGGAGTTATCGCAAGGACTTGAATTATATGTGTTTCATAGATAGTCCCAAGATGGTACAATTTTTACATTGGGTGCGTCGAGTTTGATGATGATGTCTGAGAGATTGTGGAATGTGCTGAGGAGATGGGTGCTGCATATCGGCCCATGATATTTTCTGTCACTGTCTCTATGCCCGGATCAGTACCTCATGGATCTGTACCTCAAGGTGGAAATACCTATGTTTCTCCCGTGGTGAATATGAATCATTGTGTAGGTACTCATGTTAATGATCTGGAACTTGACAGGTTAATGGAACCCTTGCCACAGAATACGGATGACGAGGTGAAAAATGATGATAGTGAGGAGCATGATCATCTTGGAACTCGTATTGTGTCTGGCATATCTTTTTTGAACATGGGATGAGGTGATGGATATATTTTGAATGACAAAGATTGCATGAACTGTGATGATGGGATTAGTCTGAGCAACGAGTTGAAAAATGTGAAGCTTTTCAAATGCAAAGCCGATTTGGCGTACTCTGTGAAGGTTTTCCACATTAAATGTCATTACAACTTCACAGTAGTGAAATCAGACAAGGAGGTATGGGATATACACTACATTGAACATGCCAGAGGTTGTTTGTGGAGATTGCATAGTTATCGTCGATCAATTGATGGACAGTTTGTTGTCTCAATGGTTGACAAGCCGCATAATTGCTTGAATCGTGTTGTTAATCAAGATCATCCACAGTTGGATTGCAACTTCATGGCACTCAGATTCCTAAATCAAATAAAAATATCTCTCTCAGTCAAGGTGTCATTTCTGTAGACATCAATTCAGGATGACTTCGGCTTCCATTTGAGCAGAAGGAGGGTTTGAGACGTAAGGAGGAAGGGAATAGAGATGGTATATGATGATTGGAGAAATTTTACAACGAACTTTCGTATCTTTTTAGGGCTTTTGAAGAGGCTATTCCAGGTTTGGTTACATATATTAACACAACAACAACGAATGAAGGAGAGCTATTTAAGAGGGCATTCTGGGCATTTGTATCTTGTATTGAGGCATTCAGACACTGCATACCCATTATTAGTGTGGATGGTACACACATGTACGAAGGTATAAGCAGAAGATTCTTATTGATTGCTCAAGCGATGCAACTAACCACATACTTACCGTTGGCATTTGCGTTTGTCAACGAGGAGGATGGCCCTACTTGGGCTTGGTTTCTGGAGAGGCTTCGTTTGCATATTTTCCGTGACCGTGCTGGACCGATTTGTATGTTATCCGACCGTGCTCCTGGGATACGTGCTGCGCTTAGATACCCAGAGGAAAAATATCTTTCACCATACGGTCTACGACACGTGGGTAACAATTTCAATGATGCCCACAAAAATCAAACACTGAAGCGAATAGTCATGAGGGTATGAAAAGTCTATTCACAATCAAAGTGGCGAACTTACATGGACAAACTTAAGGAATGTGGTGAGAATGCTGCAAAGTGGTTTGACACACATGATTATCCAAAAGAACATTGGACGATTGCATTTGATAGGGGGTACAGGTTTGGTTACACAACCACGAGCTTTTCTGAGAGCTACAACACTGTTCTTAAGGAATCAAGAATCCTTCCAGTTGCGGTTGGTGTTGAAGACATATTACAAGTGCATTATTTACTTTTGTGACCGTCAGGAGGAGGCGCGTAATTGCATTATACGCAGTGAGAAATATACCAAATACACGCATGACATGTTGAAGCGTTGGATCGATAGAAGTAATGGGCATCACTGTTTTCGCATACAAGGAATACCTTTACACATGTACGAGGTCGTCACAGGACAACGCATGACACAGTTCGAACTAAAAGATGGAAAAAAACGAACCGTCTTGGTTAGCGATGCATCATGTACATGTCAGAAATGACACTCACAGAATCCTGTGTTATCATGCATGTGCCATGCTATCTCACTTGAACATAGATGTGGAAGAATACGTAGGTCCTTGGTATACATGGCAAGCCCAATCTCACATTTACGAGGGATTATTCTACCCAGTTGGTGACAGAGACAAGTGGCCCAGATTCAATCATCCACTAGTGATTCTGGATGATAGCATGATAAGGAAAAAGGGACGACCAAAGAATAAGAGGATTCACAATGAGATGGACACGAGGGAGAATACAGTTCAATCCCAATGCGGAACTTGCGGTGTGGAAGGTCATAACAGGAGGAACAATACACATGATATGACTCAAAATACATGCGGTAACTGTAGTAGATTGGGTCATAACATGAGAAAATGTCTTAACAGAAGTAGTATGTGCATGTTATATTTTTCAACGTTTTTATTTTTTTAGCATGTGAGACAATGTTTAAATGTTTCAAATGATTTTTTGAATAGATGGAGCCGGGCTAGTTGATCGATCTCTTTTACGACAACAACGGGGGAACCGTTCGTCAGTTATTTGGGCAGGCGATGCACTTAAAACTTTTCTAAATATTCGCATCCCACTAAAAAAATATATTCATACTTTATCTGTTTTGCTGTTCAGGTGACGCGATATATACGTTGCAGACGACGGGAGAGCACATTGAGGTATGTTCCCTTGGACGAGCGCATTATTCCCCACATTTGTATAACGGGTTTTTTTTGGAGTAATACAGATGAATTTCATTTCTCTGGACTGACATTTGATTACTGCTCTTGTGGAGAGATAACGTCCTGAGACACACACATTTCACATGTGCCATGGAGAGATGAATGTCACATTGCAAGATGTTGCTTACATTTTTGGATTGAAGATAGACGGTCAAGCAGTGATTGGTCTTACCAATTCGCCCAATTATGCAGTAGGATTGTATGAGCATTTGCTTGGAGTCCGACCCGAGCGACCCAACATTGATGGAGATCGAATACTCATGACTTGGCTATTTGAGCACTTTTCAGTTCTGCCAGAGGACGTCGAGGAGGATACCATTCTGCATTTCACACGGACTTACATTCGACAGCTCTTGGGTGGTGTGATTTTTCTTAACAAGTCAGGAAACGAGGTTTCACTGATCTATCTACCATTTCTGGAGGATTTGAAGACTTGTGGGACATACAGTTGGGGCTCAGCTTGTTTGACATACTTGTACATGCAGTTATGTGTTGCATCGAGGACTGACGCAATTGAGATTGGTGGACCCTTGATCCTGTTGCAGTTGTGGGCTTGGGAGCACTTCCCTCATATCGCCCCAGTTGTTCATCACCGACCACTCTGACAAGGGAAGCCCATGGGGGTAAGGTGGCATGCGGAGTTTGATATTACAACGTAGTCTACTCATGTGATTCGGTCATATAGGGATGCACTTGACCTTCAACTTGTGGAGCAGGTATTGACTTAACCCGGTGGTATCGCTTATTTTGACTTATCACTTAATTCTATTGCTTATTTTGTTTACACATCTAATATTATGCAGGTGGTATGGACCCCATACACATAATAGGTATTGTCCCTGGTACCTTTATATTGTCTTGGCAATGAAGACTTGCATGTGACTCGTGTCCCATTGATTCATTTTTGTATTGTCGAGCTACACACACCAGATAGAGTCCTTCGTCAGTTTGGTGGGATTCAGGGGATTCCGATGCCTTGCGATACCTCAACTCATTTGCATTCAATCGATCTCCGAGGGAAGAGCAACGTCGATTGGACGGAGTTCCATGCAGTTTAGGTTAGACTATGGAACATCTGTAGGGACTACGTTGTGCCAATGACTCCCATTCCATTGGGAGGACCGGATACGACTGTCGATTACTTGCCATGCTATCGTAGCATTACACGACGATTCATCGGTCGACATGGATGCACACTAGATTACGCAATAATAAAAAAAATAACTTTAAATAGCTATTATGGTATCATGTAACCTGTTCTGACAGGAGTTGTTGATATTGCAGGTGTCTCGCTTCGACGAGATTGTACGTCTTTGTGATGACAATGCTCTACGGATTTGAGAGCTTGCTGCTGAAGCAAGTTCTTGTCTGTGTGAGTCTATACAGCGGCAATTCAGAGACGGTCCAGATGAGGAGATTTTAGAGGAAGATGGTGAGGCAGAAGCTACATCTCATCGTCGTCCACGTGTTCGAAGATGTGGACGGGGACGAGCTCATCGACAAAGGGGAGAGAGGACTTTTGGCAAGGGAGATGTTCCAGTTTAGACACAACAACCACCTCAGTCTGACTTAGAATTTGAGACCCCAATTCCCGAGTGTGGCCCATCTAGAGATCCTACAACGTCGCCTGCACCACAGAGGAATCGAGCAGTTATGGATGCATGATCTTCACGTCATTCACCCCTCATATTATCTTTCTTCGGAGTTGAAGGAACGGATACGAGCAACATTGATGATATTGATCGAAACGGCTAACTTCATGGATTTGAGGCAAACGCACCGGAGACCTCCATGGCCGATGACAGACCGGTCAAACTACAGTACAAACGGAGAAGGGAATGTAAAGGCTAGATCAATATCTTCGCTATTTTCGTAATATAAGGCATGCATGCTAATTTTGAGTGTACTTCGTATGTAAATGTTGTCTTGAATTTTGTGGTTGGATCTTGTATGTGAACAATTAATCTTACTAATCTATGAATCATGTCTTTTAAACTTGTTTTAATACCATAATTTATGACTTCATTTATATTTATAACTCAAAAAAAGAGAAGCATCAGCTCTGCGGGCAGCAGAGCTACTGCTTCTCTTTTTTCTGTTCTAGACAAAAGCCGCCTCTTCAAGAGGCGGCTTCAGTAGATATGTCTCTTCAATAGGCGCCTTCTCCAAAGCCGTCTCTTGAAGAAGCGGCTTCCTCTTAACCAAAGGTCCAAAGCCGCCTCTTCAAGAGGTAGCTTATCTACGATATATAACAAAAAAAATTTCTCGACTGGATACAACAAATTTTGTTTTAAACCTACCCCTGGGAGGAATTTTCCTCTTAGTGTGATCATTGAATGGCTTCAATATTGAAATTTGTTGTCTCATCAGTTTTTCATGTCATATTCGTCTGGATATTAGTTTTGGTTAAGACGAGAGTGCATTTTATAATCTTTTGCCTTTCTACGAAGGGGATCTATACAACTTGTTGAGATTATTATATATCTTTGATGTTATTTTTCTATTTCTTTTCTTCATGTATTTCTTGTGCTATTTACCCACGGGCTTTTCTTTTATATAAGAGAGCCCAGGGATCTTATGAATATCAAGTCATTCATTTTCCCAACATGGTGTCAGAGCAACGGTCCTATATTGGGGTTCTCGTATCCCCCCCTACACCGCCCCCCCAATCGTGCAATCGCTCAGCGCGCTACCGCGTGTACCAGCATGCATGTGTGCACGTACTCCAACGCACAATTGCGTGTAAATTTGCTACCCTTGCGCACGTACAACCAACGACTAGATCTTGGTCGGGTTTTGTGATTTTTCAACATGTAAATCACGATTTCCGCATCTAGTCTACAACGACAAGAGAAGAGGATGGTTGTATGAGTCTACATATACAACCGATCCTCCAAATGTGATTGTGTAGATTCATTCACAACAGTTTATTCCTCAGTTTTGTTACGAATATTGGCAATTTTTGCTACCATGTCAGAAAACAAGGGTGATGTTTTTCATCGGCCGGTGCCTTCAAGGGCCCGTCTCTCATCATGAAGATGGATGTGACCAACTACGAGTTATGGACCATGCAATTTCGCACCATAATGCAGTGTCATAACAAGGCTTTCCTTGGGAAATGTCGTCCCCAACGGCTGAAGCAGGAGAGAGCTAACCGCACATTCTGACGGATCCAGAGCCGAAAGACAAGATTGGGACTAATGCGTCTTGGAAGCAAGATGATACCTATGCTCGCATTTGGCTCTCCGGGACGCTCACTACGGAGATTGCCAATGATATTGTCAATCAACCCACAACAAAGGCTATATGGGATATTTTAGCAGACACGTATAGGCAGACAAAGAATGAAAGCAAAATTCTACAGTTGCAGATTGCTATTTTTCGACTAAGCAGAATGGTCAACCTCTTCATGCACATTTCTCGCATCTTAAAGGCATGTTTGAGCGTCTGCATAGCTTCATGCCTATAGCTACTAGCATTGAACAACAACAGACATATCCGAATGCTACCATGACAGGAGTCTTTCTGTCATCTCATGACTCTGAGTACGATGCAACACGTACTCAACTATTGACTGGAGAGACGATACCTCCAGTGGAGGAGGTCTACAAGAGGCTGAGCAGAATTACTACTACTGTTGCTTAGGCTCCCTCTGCTATGGCAGCCTCTCGCGACAGAGGGGATACTACACAGTTTTGCGGTCAAGGACCACATGGGCGAGGAGGAGGATTCCATCGAGGTCCATGTGTATATTGCCACCGTCCTAGTCATTCTAAGGAGACATACTATCATAAGCATGAATATCCTACAACTGCACGAGTTGCTGAGCAGACCGGGTCTACTTCTTCTTCTGCTTCGGCGCATGATGCTCGTTTTGATGATATTGCGTCGAGACTACGAAAGATGATGACTACTCCTACTACTTTGTCCGCAGGATCTTCAGATATAGCTCATGCTGCCAGAGCCTCCTCGAGTTCGTCAGGTATTCTTTTGCACTTACCAGTAGTAGCAGTTCAGATATGTCCGATTGGATCATGGACTCTGGAGCATCTCATCATATTTGTGGATATCGTGCACAGTTTACTTCCTACTGGTCTATTCCTCCTGGTAGATCAGTTGTGATTTCTAATGGAGATCATCTGCCCATTGTTGGTCAGGGGGAGATTGTTCTAGCTCGTTCAATATGTTTACAGAATGTTTTACATGCTCCATCATTTCAGATGAATCTTTTGTCTATTAGCCAGATTACAAAAGATTTACATTGTGTCATATTTGACCCATCCTATCTTGTGTTTCAGAACATACTCACGGGTAGGGTGATTAGATGTGGCCGTGAACAGAGAGGGCTGTACAGACTTGTTCAACCTCCTTACATTAGTGTTGCTACTATTCCTTCTGGATCTGTTTCTCCTTTCCTGTGGCATCTTCGATTTGGACACCTTCCTCTACAGAAGCTGTGTAATGTTCTCTCACAGATCTCTACTCGTACTACCTTGGAGTGTGAGGCGTGTCAGCTTGGGAAGCACCATCGCTCCTCTTTTCCGAGTCGTCAGAGTCGTCACAATAGTTATTTGTTTGAGTTGCTTCATTTTGATATATGGGGTCCTAGTCGTGTTACGGATCATCAATGACATCGGTTCTATATGGTTGTTGTGGATGATTTCTCTAGATTATCTTGGGTCTTTCTGTCAAAGAGTAAGTCTGATGCTGGTCCCGTTATTAAATCTTTTCTTATTGAGACCAAGAACATTTTTTTTTGCAAATGTGAAATTTATTCGCACTGTCAATGCCTTGGAGTTCTCTACTTTACATTTATCCGCCTTTCTCAGTTCCATTGGTGTTGTCCATCAGACTTCGTGTGCTTACACTTCACAACAGAATGGTGTTGCTGAATGCAAACACCGTCATCTTTTGGATGTCACGAGGACTCTTTTGATTCAGAGTCGAGCTCCTCATTTGTTTTTGGGTGATGCACTTCTCACTGCCTGTTACTTAGTGAACCACATGCCGTCTACTATTATTGGAGAAAAAGTTCCTTTCTTGATTGCGTTTCCCGAGAAGGACTTATTCTCCCTTACTCCCAGGGTTTTTGGATCTGTAGCTTTTGTCCACAATTTTACTCCAGGTTGTGACAAGCTCTCTCCTAGAGCTGTTAAATGTGTGTTCGTTGGTTACTCTCGTATCCAAAAAGGGTATATAGATGTTTTGATCCTGTTGGGTGAAAATACTATGTTAGTGCTGATGTCACATTTTTTAAGTCTATTATGTATTTTTCTCCAACAGGTGACAGGTTGTCTACTGCTGACTCTAGTGAGGATATCTTTGTTCATGCACCTCCGTTGGTTTCACCACCATCTCCACATGTTGAGTCTCAGCCACCTCCACCTCCATCGCCTCCACCACCTCCACCACCTCTACCTTCGTCTACCCTGACAGTTCCTACCTCGATTTTACATTTGCAAATCTTCTACTCGTCCCTCTGTTCATGTGCCTTCCCCGTCATCCAGCATACCCCAGGTTTGTGATGAACACATTGTTTCTACTGATGGCACTGGTTCTATGCTTGATCTACAGGGAATACACATGAGGTGGTAGTATCAAAGAACAAGGCTGATGACCTTGATATACCATTGCATTGAGGAAACCACGTCGCAACTGTGCCACATATCTTCTAGCTGCACATGTTTCATTGGACCATCTGTCAGACGATTACAGGAGGTTTATTACGGGCCTATCAGCTGTTACTATTCCACGCACATATCAGGAGGCCATACGGGACAACAGTTGGCAACTTGCCATGGAGGAGGAAATGTCAGCTTTGCAGTCTTGTGGTACTTGAAGTGTCGTTGCTACTCCTCCAGGTGCATCGGTTGTGGGGTGCAAGTGGATCTTTACAGTGAAGCACCGAGTTGATGGTAGTGTGGATCGCTATAAGACGAGGCTTGTAGCATGTTGAAGTTGTGTAACGAAAAAGTATTATTCATCGTAGCCCTAGAGCTCTCTTATATAGGAGAAAAGCTCAAAGGGAAAATTGATAAAGAGACTGAAGAAATAGAAAATTACAAGAAACATAACATAGAGATATAAATATCTCAATACTCCCCCTCAAGCTGGAACATATATGTCTATCATGCTCATCTTAGAACAATAACGATGAAAAGGTCCCTTAGTAAGAATTTTGGTAAACATATCTGCAATCTGATCTCCTGAAGCAACATGGGAGGTAGAAATAAACCCTTTCTGGATCAAATCACGGGTGTAATGGCAGTCTACTTCAATGTGCTTTGTTCTTTCATGGAAAACTGGATTATTAGCTATGAATAGCACTGCTTGATTATCACATTTGAAGTGCATAGGAAGATGTACCTCAATATTTAGGTCAGTCAGGACGGACTTGACCCATATCATTTCCATGCTCCCTTGGGCCATTGCCATATACTCTGATTCAGCGCTAGATCTCGCTACAACAGTCTGCTTCGTACTCTTCGATGAAACCTGTGAGCTACCGACAAATACAGTAAAGCCAGACGTAGATTTTCTGTCCTTGGGACACCCGACATAATCAACATCTGCATAACCAGTAAGAGACGTATCTCTTCTGAATAAAAGACCTGCACCGGAGAAGACTTCAGATACCTCAAGATCATATTAATTGCATCCATGTGAACCTGCCTGGGTTGCTCCATAATCTGGCTGACTCTGCTAACAACAAATGATATATCTGGCCTGGTAATAGTAACATACAACAGATTCTCCACTAACTCTCTGTATTGCCTCTTATCCACCTCCTCCGAGTTATCATCATAAAGTCTGGTACGGGGGTCCATTAGAGTAGTAGCAAGTTTGCATCCTGTCATACCAGTCTCGGATAAAAGATCAGTGACATACTTCCGTTGCGTCATTACCATATCATGCTGATTCCTTGCAAACTCTAGGCCAAGAAAGTAACGTAGCTTGCTAAGATCCTTGGTCACAAACTGACGTCCAAAGAAATCCTTAGCTGCCTGAATGCCATGTTCATCACTGCCAGTAACAATAATATCATCAACATAAACCAGAATAGTAACATTAGCTCCTTGGGTTCTCTTAACAAAAAGAACATGATCTGTAGTAGATCTAACAAACTCGTTATGTTCAATCAACTCTGAAAGCTTTTGAAACCAAGCTCTCAGACTCTGCTTAAGGCTATATATGGCATTGTGAAGTCGGCACACCATACTCGACTCCCCCTCAGCAACAAACCCTGGTGGCTGTTGCATGTAAACTTCCTCCTGCAAGTCCCCATACAAGAATGCATTCTTAACATCTAATTGAAAAAGCGGCCAGCCACGTACCACAGCAACAACAAGAATGCACAGAGTAGAATGACACGCAACTGGAGAAAATGCATAGGTTTGAGTGAACCCATGAGCAACCAACCTGACCTTATACCTGTCCACAGAATCATCTGCTCGGTGTTTGACTGCAAACACCCACTTGCTGCCAACAATAGATGCACCAGGAGGAGCCTGTATAATGCTCCACATACCACGAGACTGTAAAGCTGCCATTTCTTCCTCCATCGCCAGATGCCACTGACTACTTTGCAGTGCCTCATGATAGGTTCGTGGTATCTGTATTGCCGACAATCCCACAACAAATCTTTGAAAATCCGTAGAAAGACATGTCGGGGAAACATGGGAAGCAAGATGATGCATAGTGCATGCATGCCTCTTCTTCTGTGGAGCAATCGGCACATCCAAGTCCTCAATATCCACAGAAGGAGTTGCATCCAATACTTCATGCACCTCAGACTGCACATGCTAATCACCAGTGCCATCAGAAGAGCTCAAATGTTCAGAACATACCTTGGGCGTGCTGGATGATGGAGGAGGCACATGAGCACGAGGTCGACGCTGGTAAACATGTGGAAAGAAAGTAGGCGAGACGTGGTGGAGGAGGTGGTGGCGGTGGTGGTGGAGGTGATGGTATAGGAGATGATGGTGGTGTAGTAGACTTTGGAGTTGACGAACTTGAGATAAGAGGCATATAGACCTCTTCTCCATTGAAGGAATGAGCTTATCACCTGTAGGAGAGAAATACATAATGGATTCAAAAAAGGTGACATCCGCACTAATATAATACCTTCGTTGAATAGGGTCAAAGCAACGATATCCCTTTTGGGTCTTGGAGTACCCAACAAACACACACTTGACAACTCTAGGAGAGAGCTTGTTAAGACCAGGAGACATCTGATGAACATACACAACTGATCCGAAAAAACGAGGATGAGGGAGAAAAGATCCATCTCGGGAAACGCAATAGAGAAAGGGATCTTCTCCTACAGAATCGAAGAGGGCATACGATTTACCAGGTAAGAAGCTGTTAAAACCGCATCCCCCCAGTACGAATGAGGAGCATGACTCTGGATCAAAAGAGTCCTGGTAACATCCAAGAGATGGCGATGTTTTCGCTCAACCACCCCATTCTGTTGAGAAGTATATGCTCAAGAAGTCTGATGCACAATACCATATGATCTAAGAAATTGAGAAAGTTGAGTACTGTAAAATTCAAGTGCATTATCTTAGCGTATAAGCTTGACTTTCGCTGAAAAATATTCCTTATTTCATTAATAAAGGACTGAATAACAAGACCATCATCATACTTGTTCTTAAGGAGAACGACCTAAGACAATCTTGAAAACTCATCAACAACAAGAAGATAAATCCTATGTCCTTGATGATCTGGGACACGATTAGGACACCAAATGTCAACGGATTAACTCAGAAAGACCATGACTACTTTGACCCTGGCGACTCTCGAAAGTAGATCGATGATGCTTCTCAAACTGGCATGCTTCATACTGAAAAGTAGAGCGAGGAGAAATCTGTGGAAGAACGTGATACATCTTTTGCAAAGGAAGATGATCAAATCGAAGATGCCACATATATGGAGAAGCAGACTCGGTGCAAAAAGAAGAGACACCAGCATAAGGAGATTGCACCAGTCTGTAGAGCCCTCCTTGCTCACGGCCAGATCCAATCACCTTGCCCGTGAGATCGTCCTAAAACACAAGAGCAGAAGGTTCAAATATGGCACGACAATGTAAATCCTTGGCGATTTGACTAATTAATAATAAATTCATAGAAAATTCGAGGGCATAAAGAACATTCTGAAGCTGCATAGCAGGAGTTAACTGCACCCCCCCGACCAGTAATGGGAGAGTGTGTCCCATCTGCTAACACTACTGACCGTCCGGGCTGAGTCAGACTAAAAGTACCAAACTGTCCTCTGTCACCCTAGAGATGATGCAATGCTCCTGAATCCATGATCCATTCTGACAAATCTGCCCTGTAACAGCTAGTAAAGGCATATGCTATACCTGATGCAGACGCAGATGTAGAGGCATCTACCTTTGACGACCCTGAAGGAGGGCTGGTTGACCCTGGAGTCGGCATTAATCTCCCTGAGCTGTGCCACAAGTTCGTCAAATCTCTGATCAGAAACTGGTGATGGACTCCCAATTTATTGAGTCTGCTCTGCAACCCGAGCTGAAGCAGGAAACCCATGCTTAGAGTAGCAGGTTTCCTTAGAGTGGCCTGACTTATGACAGAAAGTGCAAGGCTGACGGGGTCGACCACCCCCTCTCATGCCACAGTTGTGACCTCCCCTACCACGATATGGTGTAGGACTCCCCCTACCACGAGATGCAGCCATAGCAGAAGATGTCTGAGACTGTGGGGTACAACCAGAGGATACAGACAGCCTACTCAGTCTGCGATATGCCTCCTCCATTAGAGGTATGGTAGCATCAGTGAGATTCTGGGCTCGAGCAGCATCATACTTAGGATTCAGAGCTGCTAGAAAAACCCCAGTCATCACAGAGTCTCTGTATGCCTTGAGCTGCTCTGGCGTAGCAGTCAAGGGAATATAACCATGTAGCTTCTCAAACATACCCCTTAAAGAAGTGTAGAGGGTAATGAGGGGGCGACCGTTCCGCATTCATGTGAAGATATCATACTGGAGCTGCAATATCTTCAATTCATTCTTAGCCAATGAGTATGTAGCGGCTAGAATGTCCCACATAGCCTTTGCAGTAGGCTGACTCATAATGTTGTTGGCTATCTCCATTATCACAATACCAGATAGCCATACTCGCGTATATGCATCGTCTGCCTCCCATGAGGCATTAACCCCAGTCTTGTCACTAGGCTCCTCCTGTTTGAGGATATGCTTCTTGCCATTGCACTGCATTAGACTCATGAACTGCATTGCCACAGTTCATAGTTTGTTCCATCCATCTTGACGATGGGTGCTGGACCTTTGAATGCACCCAGGGCTGAAACATCAGCTTTGTTGTCAGACATGATGACAACTATCTCCAAGACTGGGTCTGCAACTAGAGAGATCTGCGCCTACATTGACGTATGGGGAGATGGTTGTATGTGTAGACTCATACCACAACCTCTCCCATTCCTTGAAGGTTCCTTTGGGTACCTAAGGTGCTTTAGATAATTACTTCACACCCTAGAAACCCACGAACAATCCCAACTGAAGAGAGCAGCATCGGCGACAAGTGAGGAGGGCGCAGGGCTACACGGGAGCATGCGCAACAGTGCGCGAGGCCGTACTGGATGGCCCGGCAGATGCTCGAGTACGGCTAACGTGAAAAACTAGGGACATGCATATGCACACATGGACCATGGCCTCAAATTTCAGTGAAATTCGGTCGAATTTCTGTCGAATATCGATATCCAGTCGAAATCGAAATTCGACCGAAATGACCGAAATGACCGAAATATGGGGGTCCTTGTACAAAAAATGACCGAAATGATCGAAATTTCGGTCGAAATTCCACCGAAATTCCATCGATATTCTGTTTTGGTTGATACCGAAATGGTGACCGAAATCGACATTTAAGGCCTTGACATGGACGCACGGGATGGCGACGTTGCCGCACAGGTGCGCGCGCGCGCAACTGGATGCATGTGCGTCGCAACGGCTGGGCGCAGAATGCGGCGACGACGGGAGAGGCGTAGGCGCGGGGAGGCACATCACGACGTGGGGGCTGGAGCGCGAGTGCATCTAGAGTTTTGGTGGGGGCTGGGCTCTAGGGCACATACTTCGATCTAGGACCGTCGCTCTGATACCATGTTGAAGTTGTGTAACGAAAAAGTATTATTCATCGTGCCCCTAGAGCTCTCTTATATAGGAGAAAAGTTCAAAGGAAAAATTACATAAAGAGACCGAAGAAATAGAAAATTACAAAAAAACAGAACAGAGAGATATAAGTATCTCAACATAGCACGTGGATTCATTCGGACTTATGAGGTGGATTATCATGACACCTTCTCTCTAGTAGCCATACACTCGATATTGCGTTCTCCTATCAGTTGCTGTTTCACGTGAAGGGCCTCTTTATCAGCTTGATGTGAAGAATGCGTTTCTATATGGCGATTTACAGGAGGAGGTTTATATGCAACCACCACCAAGGTTTACTGCTGAGGGGGAGCCTCAAAAGGTATGTAGGCTCCACAAGGCGATTTAAGGCCTGAAGCAAAGTCCGAGAGCTTGGTATCAGAAGCTTTCAGAATTGATAGAGCATCAGGGATTTGCTCGGTCCACTACGGATCCCTCACTTTTTGTTCAGAGGACACGGAGAGGTACAATTGCTATTCTTGTTTATGTTGATGATATTATTGTCACTGGTGATGATGAAGAGGGCATTCAGGCAGCCAAGGGGTTCCTAGGTCAGCAGTTTGTAGACTCCACAAGGCAATTTAAGGCCTGAAGCAGAGTTCGAGCGCTTGGTATCAGAAGCTTTCAGAGTTGATAGGGCATCATGGATTTACTCGGTCCACTACGGATCACTCACTTTTTGTTCATAGGACACAGAGAGGTACAGTTGCTATTTTTGTTTATATTGATGATATTATTGTCACTGGTGATGATGATGAGGGCATTCAGGCAGCCAAGGGGTTCTTAGGTCAGCAGTTTGTGGCCAAGGATCTTGGCAACTCAGATATTTCCTTGGATTAGAATTCACCAGGAATCAGTATGGTCTTGTGATGACCCAAAGGAAGTTTGTTACCGATCTTCTATCAGAGACATGTATGACAGGGTGCAAACTTGCTACTCCTCCTATGGATCCAAGTATGAGATTATATGATGATGATACTAAGGAGATAGATAAAAGGAGATACATGGAGCTAGTGGGGAAGCTCCTATATGCTACCTTCACCAGGCCAGATATATGCTTCGCTGTTAGCAAGGTGAGCCAGTTCATGGAGCAGCCCAGGAAGGTGCATATGGACGCAGTTTATATGATTTTAAGATATCTAAAGTCTTCATCAGGTACTGGTTTTTTATTCAGCAGAGGTACGTCTCTGGACGTCATAGGATGTGTAGACGCAGATTATACAGGATGCCCTAGAGACAGGAAGTCTACTTCTGGGTATGCTATATTTGTTGGCAAGTCACTCGTGTCATGGAAAAGTAAGAAGCAAATCGTGGTTGCTAGATTTAGTGCAGAGCCGAATACAGGTCCATGGCGCAGGGATGCACAGAGATGATGTGGGTCAGGTCAGTTCTGACTGATCTTGCTGTTGATGTACCTCTTCCTATGTAGCTTCTATGTGATAATCAGGCAGCACTATTTATTGCAAATAATCTTGCATTCCATGAACGGACAAAGCATATAGAAGTGGATTGCCACTATACCAGAGACATGATTCAGAAGGGCCTCATATCTACCTTTTATGTTTCTACATGAGATCAGGCTGCTGATATCTTCACCAAAGCACTTACTAGTGGCCCTTTCCAAAGATGCTATTCCAAGCTGAGCATGATAGATATATATGCTCCAGCTTGAGGGGGAGTGTTGAGACTATTATATATCTTTGATGTTATTTTTCTATTTCTTCTCTTCATGTATTTCTTGTGCTATTTACCCACGAGCTTTTCTTCTATATAAGAGAGCTCAAGGGTCTTATGAATATCAAGTCATTCATTTTCCCAACATAACCCTTTCCCCCATAAGGGAGGGTTGATACAATCTTAAAGAAGAGTTAGGCAGGGTTGTCCTCCGACCGTATGGTATCAATTTCGGTAGGATTTCAATGAGTTTAGGTTTTGGGATCTGTCATGCTGGCATGGTTAGCACTTTGTTTGCATCCACCAGGTGAGATCCCTTGACTTTCTCATGTAGTTTTGTGTGTGAAAGTTAGTGTAGTTGAGGGTCTTGAGGCCTGTTAGGTTTCAAGGTGTGAACCCTTAAAAGGTGTATGTCTTAACTCATATATTCATAAAGCACTGATAAAAAATGACAAAGCCTTCTCCCACTTTAAGTAGGGTCGGCTACATGGATTCTTGCTTAAATCCATGTTGAAAGATCCGACTATATTTTACGCTGGCCGTCGACTGCCTAACACAACCAACACAAGGAGGGATTTGAACCTTAGTCTTTTGGGTGGTAGGCACGCTGTACTACCACCACCAGACCATTGAAGTGGGTACATTCATAAAGCATTGATATACTACAAAAATTACAAAGACCAAGATTGAAAAATGGCTTGACATATTCGATTACATTTTCTGCATAAAAATCTATCTTACATAAAGATTAACCCATTTCTTGTCATCTAGATATCTCATCTTATGGCTATCACCCAGATTTTATTAGCCTCTAAGCCCCCTCCAATTGATGCCTATGGATTCAATGAAAGTTGTTTCATTTTCGAAAGATATACCTACAAACTGACCAGTCTCCCACATGAGTTTAGAGTTGGCATAAGTAAAGAGATGTGGTAACATCCTTCGTACCCTTTGACACAACACAAATACTCTCCGCTCACACTCCAGAAAGTTCCGGTCATTTGAGCTCCCATCACAATGCGACCACGTCTAAGAAGCCAAAGAAAAATCTTCACACACTGAGAAACTTCCAACTCCAAAACCTTAGTCAATCCTGAGTAGTGATACTGGATGAAAAACTTAGAAAGCACACATGACCTTAGAAGCCTCTTTGATAGAAAAACATCCATCTGCCAAACCTGGGAGTCCCGACCATCTGAAGGCTCCTCTACTGTGGCTAAAAGACAATGTATTTGCATAAAATCATCTACCCTTTGGTTAAATAGTCCACTACGAGATAAAGGAGTCCACACCCCATACACCAAGACATCCTTAACTTGTAGACCTTGATTAACAACTAGAGAAAATAGATGAAGAGGACATAACACTCCATCTTAGGTATAATCATCCAATTTAAAAAATGAAAAACCTTCCCCGCCAGCAGAAGTTGACCTAAATGAGAGATCTATATAGAGAGAATATGATGACTGGTGGAGAAGAGCGATGGGAGTGTGTGGTGTCGTTTGGTTCGTACAGCTCCTGCTCGTGGGATCCCTCAGTGCGATAGAGGGTGGTTGGGGGTGCCGACTGCCTTGTTTGGGCGATGCTTCCGTTGCGGAGATTAGTGACACCGACTTGTGGCCTGTAGAGACCTCATTAGATGGTTCGATTGTGACAAGTTCGGCCATTGTCGTTGCAGCTGCTTGGCGAGCTCGACATGGCTGTCGAGGAAACAACCTTTTCATTCTCTACAAGGGGGGCATGGGTGAAGGGTTGAGGAAAATGGAGGTGGGAACTTCCTTTTTGGTGGGCATTTGTAGGAAGGAAAGCTCGTCGCTCGCGGATGCGATGGCTGATATTCATTGAGCAATTGGGCTCGGTTTTGTCGGAGACATGGTGTATCTGGAGGGAGGAGCTGTTTGTGCGTGAGGCTTGACGGTAGAGGAGGCTCACGTCCTGCTAGAATTCAGTAACAAGGCAAGCCGAGGCTGTGGGGCAATGCCTTGGGGGCTGACTCGCGCAGAACCATCCACATCTGAGGTCATCCCCTGCTGTTTCGCACAAAGGACATTATTGACGTGATTCTGCCTTTTACAGGGGGGTCGATGGTGGTGATCTTTGATGGTCTTTGCAAAGGGCATGCAATGGATATTGTTGTCTCAGTGGTTGCAACCCACCCTATTCCAGCGAATCTCAAAGCCCATGTAGGTGGGGCTTGTTTTCGTCTGGAAATTGGCGATGCTGCTGGAACGGATCTTTGCTCGCATCTGGATTTGTATTTGGAGGTCGGTGCAGTAGTTTGGGGCGGCCGCACCGCCACCGGGTTTGGTGGCTCAACAATCAAAGGGTTAATCACCGTCGAAGGTTCGAAGGGGGACGGGGAGTCGAAGCGTCACGTGCCCTCTCAGGTTCAATGGTTTTGGGTGTAGGGTTTGAAGCACCACTGCTTTCGGGTGGCGGTGCTTCTTACGCTTCTACGACTTTCATGCCAAGACGGGAGGCGTAATGCACATCTATAGGTGGGCCTTGCTCGGGGCCTCTTTGAGGCAGCATGATTCTTTGACTGGAGCGAGGAACCCTCCTCGTGTAGCGAGCCAGGGAGGGTGGGCTTGCGGTGGTTCGCTCAGTGCTCGCCTATCTCCGTTGGGAAGGTTTGGAAAATGGTATTCGCGTGCAGTCGTAGGAGATCGTAGGAGGCATCAGTTGGAGATGTATCACTCTCTTGTTGGTTCTAGTCGTGTTGGGAAGGAGGTGGTGAGCAATAAGGGGGTTGGAGGGGTTGAATAGGGCATATCGACGAGGGAGGGTAAGCGGGAGCCTGATTCTTCAATGAAGGCAGATATAGCAGCATCAAAGACGACGTTTGAATGAATGCCCCAATGGTCTGATGTTGAGAAGGATTTAGCGGAATGCCTGGGTGTTGTTCCACCAAGGAGGAGTGCTTCCCTTGTATAAATGAATATCATGTCTTGGAATGTAAGGGGATTGGGGCAGACCGAAAAATGGCAAGGGGTGCAGGAGCTGATTAGAGATTCTAAAGTCGATATCGTGATGTTGCAGGGAACTAAAATTTCCCAGATGGATGATGCGACGCGGAGGACTATTGGAGGAGGATTGCTTTCAAGCCACAAGTCGGTTGCGTCTATGGGTGCATCGAGAGGGCTAGTAACTGGCTGGAACGAGGGAAAATTCAAGCTAGAAAAAATTCTCGACCGTCATTCAATCTCTTTGGTGTTGAGGCAGATGGCTGATGACACACTATATATTGTGAGCAACATTTATGGCCTAACATCTGGAACTAATTTGGGAGAGTTGCTTGATGAGTTGTATGTGATCCGTGCGAGGTACCCTATAAAGCCATGTATCATTGGAGGATATTTTAATGTAACTTTTCGTCCCGAGGATAGTCCGGGTTTGCGTGGCGGTTTGGATGTGGTATCAGAAGATTTGATGGCTTTTATTGTGGATCTGGGGCTGACGACTGTTGACGCTTCCGGATGTGCTTACACTTGGAGGAACTTGAGATCGAGATCACGAATTGATAGATTCATCACTTCGGCAGAGGTGACGGTGCTTTTTCCTCTTGCACCTGCTCGGCCCTCGCTAGGGCACACTCGGATCACACGTTGTTGCTTTGGTCCTCTGGGGAGGGTTATGCGGCTAGGGGTTTCTTCAGGTTTGAACATGCATGGCTTTTGGAATGCAGGTTTCGGGAAGAGGTTGCCCGCTGCTGGTTGAAATGCGATGTTGATGGGACCGCCACTGCTCTCTGGTGGCCAATCTTGTTGTGCTATAAAAATTCTTGGTGATTTTAAGAAGCATGTCTGAGAACAACATCGGTTCAGGAGGGTAGCTGCGCAGGGGAGATTGACAAACTGGATAGACTGGAAGATGAGCGAACTTTGGAGGCAGTGGAAAAGGGAAGAGAGATGCATGCATCTTCATGAGGTTGCGTTGGAGGACATGAAGGTAGAGGTTAAATGGCGTCAAAGATCACGACAACGGTGGTTAAAGGAAGGTGATGCAAATACGAGATTCTTTTGCTCTATTGCATTTAACATAAGAGGGAGAAATTATATACATGATTATAGTTGATGGAAGGAGAATCTCTGGGGACAAGGATGTGGGAAGGGCTTTTCGATCTCATTTTGTGGCCACAAGTAGGAGATCTTTGCGTAGTTGTTGGGGATGGCAAGGCAGAGGTGTGAAGAGGATCTCTACTGACCAGGCAGATGATTTGATCGCTCGTTTCACGAAGGAGGAGTTTTGGAAGGCCATTACATGGCTCAATGTTGAGGGTATGCCAGGTCCAGACGACTTCCCAGTCTTGTTCTATAGAGAGTTCTGGCCGATCATAAAGGACTTCATGGAGGTTGTTCAGGAGTTCGTTAGTGGGAATTGTGGATTTGAGGGATTGAACAAGGCGCTTTCGTTCATGCTGCCTAAGACGGATGCGCCTAGTTGAATCGAGGACTTCAGACCGATTGCTCTTTCTAATGCAGTTTACATTATTATCCAGTCATCTCCGTGCCATCATGAATGCTATTATTTTCCCAGAGCAAACGATATTCATACCAGGTCAATCCTTGATGGATGGCCCTGTGATTGGTTCTGAGATTGTTCAGGATTGGAAGAGGAGGAAGGGCAAGGGTCTCCTATGGAAGGTAGATTTCTCCAAGGCATATGATTATGTTAACTGACGCTTTTTGTGGGCGTCGCTACAGAAAAGGGGTTTTCCTTACATATGACTAGCATGGATGAAGCAGTGCATCACTACAACCTCGTACTCGATTTTGGTTAATAGGCGCCATGAGGGTGGCTTATTTCAGCCCCATCATGGTGTTCGTCAAGGTTGTTTGCTTGCTCCTCTCCTGTTCCTTATTGCAGTCGTAGAGAATAAACAAGTCTCTTATTTTTCCCAATATGGTATTAGAGCGGTCGTCCTAGACCGGAGCTCTCATACCCGAAACCCTAACCCTAGCCCACACCTCCTCCCTCTCGCGTAGAGACGTCGCACTACTTGCGACCGGACCTCCGTCTGTCACCCACCTTTCTGCAACCGGACCTCCTGCGGTCGTAGCCGCCACCCGTTGCCCGTCGGTGCTGCCGCACCTCCTGCAACCATACCCGTCAGTGCCGCCGTCCTTCTCTCTTAGACGGTGCCGCCATCTGCGGCCGTACCCGCCAGTGCCACCCCCTCTCTTGGACGGTGCGTCGTATCTCAGGCTCCTCTACTGGTGTTCCTGCTAGGGTTCCTTTTATTGATGGGGTTGGTTGCAATTTGAGTCTACACACGCAACTAACTTCTCGTATGTTAGTGTAGACGATACGTTCTCTAGTCTACTACCCTAGTCTTCGTCATCAGGCAACATGTCGGAAAGCAATGTAGACATCCCTACCACTGGCGCCTTCAGAGGTTCAACGCCCATAGTTAAGATGGATGGGTCGAACTACGAGTTGTGGGCCATGCAGTTCATGAGCCTAATGAAGTCGATGGGTAAGGCGCATATTCTTACTGAGGAAGAGTTGGCGTAGAAGACAAGGTTGTGTACCTCATGGGAGGCTGATGATGCATATGCTTAGGTCTGGTTGTCTGGTATCTTGATACCAGAGATTGCAAATGATGTCCTACACCAGCCCATTGCCAACATGGCCTCAAATTTCAACGAAATTCCACTGAATTTCTCTGAAATTTCCATTTCTTTAGGTCACCGAAATCGAAACGATACCTTATTTCTTTTTACAGGATTTCAACGAAACATCATCAAAATGTCAATGGAATTTCATCGAAATTGCATGTCATTTCGGCGAAACAACAAAAATAAGTGAATCTACCATCCTCTTTCATCGAAATTTGCATATATTAATGAATTTTCACTTATTTATTCGTTGATGTGTTGAGTTGTTAGAGATCTTTACACCGTTTGAAGAAGTTTCTTTAATTAGTTTCTAAATTTTAGAACTAAATCCCAACCAAATTAATTAGACACAAGATTTAAGAGTTAAATTCAAGTTTTAACTAAAGAGATTTATTTTTTCTATTTTTTCTTTATTTCGATATATATGTTTGGTTAGTAGTTATTATATGTGTCACATCATTCTTATTGACATTGTGACTATCATGGCTCTTTCTTCCAATTTAGCATACAAATCTGACTTTAGGCAACATGTTGCTATACATATCAACATGTGTGACTATGATGACGATAAAATTACATTAAAATTTATATTTATAATTTTATTTTACAAATAAGTGTGCTTTTCAATTTTATTTATTGACTTAGGAATATTAAAATCAAATTTTATTTATTGACTAGGAATATTATAAACCTTAGTTTTTTGTGGAAAAAGTCAAGTTTACAGCCATTTCCAAGATTTCCGATGATCTCACCAAAATTCAGCGAGATTTCTCTTTTCGAACATGACGAAATGAAATCGAAATCCAAAATTTAAGGCTTTGCTTTCTTGCGGCGTCTATCTACTACAAGGAGTATGCGTGGCTGTACGAGTGGTAGGTTGTTAGCAACTTTCCAAATATTGTGAACTATTAGGTTGGATATTGATTGTGCTTGTGAATGATACACGGTTTCTTGGTACTAGTTTATTTGTTTGTGTCTTGTATAACATATGGCCAGCGAACCATAGACATGTGCATAGAATGGCTGTAGCAGAAATGAAATTGCTAAGATGGATGTGTGGACATACACGTAAAGATCGGATTCGGAATGATGCAATCAGAAAGAAAGTTGGTGTAGCTCCGATCGAGGATAAGATGCGAGAAAACCGCTTAAGATGGTTTGGTCATTTGCAAAGAAGGTCAACTGATGCACCAGTTAGGAGATGCGAGTGTTGGGATGTTGAGCCGGCTAAGAGAGGGCGAGGACAGCCCAAGAAGTGTTGGAAAGAGACTATACGAAGGGATCTTAGTTTTTTGGATATAAGTCCGAGATTGACCCAAGATAGATCTGAATGGAGGCGAAGAATCCATGTAGCCGACCCTACTTAATTGTGGGAAAAGGCTTTGTTGTTGTTGTTGTTGTCTTGTATAACATATATTTTACGATCACGAGCTATATAATGCATTTGTTAGACATACATTTTCGAAAGATCTGTGTATGTATGTGTGTGCCTTTATTTATTTCTAAAATTAAATATTTTCTAAGTTGGAAGTATTTTGGTTAGATACAAGTTCTAAGTTATCATTTCGAGCTTCAATTTCTTACATAAGATATCATTTTATTAGTATTGTTTGTTGGCCTATGCTTTTCTCTGCTATTAATGCACGTGTCACCGTTCGCTTCATAATCAAGAGGTGAAACTAATGGCATCTAATTTCGATTCCAAATCTGGTTTTGATTTGTAGCAATATACTTCTTTGGATGTTGGGACGATTTGATAGAAATTCAATGTAACATATCATGATTTCAGGCCATTTCACCGAAATTCCCCCGAATTTCTCTTTCCAGGCTGAATGAAACGAAACCGAAATCTGACATTTAAGGCATTGACTGACAAAGCCATGTGAGACATTCTTGCTGCTACGTACTCACAGGACAAGAATGAGACAAAAATTCTACAGCTTTAGCATGACATCTTCACTATAAAGCAGAATGGTCGACCCTTACATGCTCACTATACTGCCTTGTGCTGGATGTTTGAGAAGCTTCATAGCTTCATGCGTCTCACGGTTACTCTAGAGCTGTTGAAGACATACCGGAACACTACGATGGTTGGTGTCTTCCTGGCATCTCTTGACTCACAGTATGAGATCGCTTCCTCCCAAATACTGACCGATGCTACAATTCCTTCCATGGAGGAGGCCTTCCGTAGATTGAGCCGGATCAATATTTCAACTCCCGCATCCAGTGCCGAATTCCTCTGCCATGGCGGCCTCTCATGGAAGAGGCGGTCCATCTCAGTTCCGTGGACGTGGATCACGTGGTAGAGGTGGACGTGGTCGTGAGCTACCTTGTACCTATTGTCACCGATCTTGTCATACAAGAGATACATGTGTTAGCAATGCGAGCCCATGGCGAACCATTCCTATAATAAATGTTATTGTAATGTTTGATATATCAATAAAAGTTATTGGTTTATTTCACTCCCTGTCTGAAATTAAGTGAATGAACGCACTATAAGGTCCCTCTGTACAATTAGGGTTATGTACCATGGCCATCTTAATAACCATACAACTGTTGATTCAATAATTGAATCATAGAGGCTGGAGGAGTTAGATTGAGGATCAAACACCGTCAAATGATTGTTAAGAGATGATTTCCAGCCTGAGTAGGAGATGGCAATCCTTTCTCATATAGGCTGATATCTGACCGACCTCTTGATGCAGGTCCTCTGCATAGGAATAGAGATTCGGAGGTGTCAGATTAGTTAGGTCAAAGGGTTGACTTAACGAGATCGAGATAACCAAAGTCCTATGTCGAATACTGTCACGATATAGGCACGCATCCTCTGACCGGAGACATGTGTATTGCTATATGTCTGAGTATGTACATTTGGCAGACCAATAGGTTGATGCCCTAACCAAGGTCTATACACCGGCGAACTGGTGTGGATATAAGGATATATGAGTAATACGATCTCTCGAAGGGATCATACATGTTCACTTCTGAACCGGAAGACATGGGCTCACTTATAAGGTATTGGGATCGATAAATTCCATGCATGGTCGTCTCGCTTATGAAGCTTGACAGAATCTAGAGGTATGATATATGCTTTTGGAAAGCATATGATCGATCAAGGCCTTAAATGTCGATTTCGGTCACCATTTCGGTATCAACCAAAACAGAATTTCGATGGAATTTCGGTGGAATTTCGACCGAAATTTCGGTCATTTCGGTCATTTTTTGTACTAGGACCCCCATATTTCGGTCATTTCGGTCATTTCGGTTGAATTTCGATTTCGACTGGATATCGATATTCGACAGAAATTCGACCGAATTTCGCTGAAATTTGAGGCCATGTGATCGATACCAAATCCCAATGATCAAATGAGAATCTTGATGATAAAACCCTGAAGGTGACAGTCTAAAAGAGATCTATAACTTCGGGTTTATTATAAGGTCTTCCAGTATGCAGGATGTACATGTATTGGGAATACCTGAGGGTGATGTGATCATAAACGATTGTATAATTATGACGCTTCCATTCCGAGGGAGTGATGAAACAGATCTGAATTTTAGTGACTCCTCTCAGTAGAGAAGTAACTTGATCTTAGTCCAAGTGTTGGACATTGATCTAAATGAGATTCAGATACAATAAGAAGATTAAGTTTACGGAATTGATTTAATCAAGCATCTATGGGAGGTTCGTAAGATCTGGATTTGAGATATGATCTCAACGTCCAAGTCACTATACGTGGAACAATACAATCACCCTGTCCTTATCTCCAAGTATCTACGGAGAAAGCACACTATTCTTGAAGGAGTTTAAGAATAATTCCTTTGATGAATTATGTATCCAAGCAACATGATATTGATGGTTAAATGAGATTTAATTATCAAGAATAATATGAATGAGATTCATATTATGAGAATGATTATCTAAGATAATTAAATGAGATTTAATTATCAAGGAAATGCAGAATGTGGATAGTACTATCCATGCTATCCATAACATCCATGTATATTATAAATATGATTTATAATATATTGGAGAGAGCATTTTTGTAAATAATATTTACTGCTTGATTGTTGATGTGAATTGGATTCACATTGGACAATTAATTGGAAATATAATTTACATTTTGTTTTGGGTTGTGAATATGATTCACAGTTTTTCAATGGCATGATTGAAATATTCACTAATTAATTTAGAATTAATTTAGTGAATATATATTTGCAATAAATGTTATTGCAAATAATAAAAAGGATAATGAGATGATAATCACCTTAAGAGGTGACGTCACCCTTGACTCTTTCAAGGGTGACGCCACCTTTTAGGAGATGATCATTATCTCCTTTATCCTTTGTTGATTAATTAAGTTAAATCAATAGTTGTTGCTTTATTAAACAACAAATGATCATGGCCATTGATTAAAAACACAAATCATCCTAATCGTTGATTTTGTGTGTTAATGGATTGTGATCCATGGACTCCCAAATCACTATTTAAGAAGGGGCAACCCTAGCCCTTCAAGGACACGCATGAAGTGCTCTCTCTCCTTTCTCTCATTCTCACGCCCCATCTCTCTCTCTAAGAGTGCACGCCCACTCTCAGTTCTTGAGAGAACTACAATCGTTGCTACCCGTCGCACTGTCGGATCTCCGTCTTCCTTGGTGCTTCTCGCACAAGTAGAAGACGTCGGATTTCGTTGGACGAAATCAGGAGATTCAACGCTTGGATCTTCATCTTGGATTACGGGAAGCTCGCGTCTCATCATCGCACCCGTAAGTGCCATCTTCATGGATCGGACTTGAGTCAGGAAGATCTCTTGCTTTAGAGATCAAGTGATCGCAACCACGTTTCAAGAGGTATTTCTAATACTTTGTGGTTAGATGAAACGATCCAAGAAATGTTCTTGGATCATGTGGTTTCATCTTATGTTTTTATTTTTTTAAAAATTCAGCTGCACCGAGCAACTAGTATGACTAGTCGCTCTTGATCGTATATGATACGATCATCACGCTTCCGTGATGCGCTTAAGGATCCTCCCGTATCCTTCAACATGCTACTCCAAGCATGGTTTCCTAGCGTCCGCACACGTAGCAGAGAAGATTCAACATTATGCCGCTCCACCCACATTAGATCAGCGATATGTTGAGCTTGTGTCTCGACTGAGAGACATCATACCCCCAGCTAGTACCTCTTCACCTGCTTCAGAGAATAGCTCAGACATTGCTGCTATTGCAGAAGCTAGTACCTCAGGTAGTGTTCATGCCTCTACTTCTTATCATGGTTCAGATATCTCATATTGGATCATTGATTCTGGTGCCACACATGTAAACTTCTTTAAACAATGTAAATCACTCTAACAACTCAACGCACTAGCAAATAAATAAGTGAAAATTCATTAATAATGTATGCAAATTTCGATGAAAGCGAAGGGTAGATTCCCTTATTTTTGTTGTTTCGCTGAAACATGTCATTTCGATGAAATTTCGTTGACATTTCAGTGATATTTCGTTGAAATCCTGGAAAAAGAAATAAAGGAGCATTTCGATTTCGATGACCTAAAGAAATGGAAATTTCGGAGAATCTCGGTGGAATTTCGTTGAAATTCAAGGCCATGCCTTCACTCACTTCTACAATTGAATCTCTCCCCATGTGTGACCAACTATATTTTAGTTTTATTGTCGATTTAAAATAAATAGTTTTGATATATGTGCAATAAACTTCCAAGGTAATTGCAGGTGTTGTCGAAGTTTGAAAATTTTCCTTTATTTCCCTATAAAAGTATTTGTTTTTTATTAATACTTTTCAAATTAAGCAGGATTTTATGTCACGCTCACCCCAAATAAGCTTTGAGATTCCTCGAGGGGCAAATCACAATCTCCATCGAATAGCCACAAGATTCATTGATCAATGATAGGGTAGGAAACCAGAGCGATAAGATCTGGAGTTGCAACCCCGATCCAAGTTTGAAAGGAAGCCGCACAATCAGATCCAAACAAGGAATCTACATTAGGGATGCAAACGGACGGAAATGAATATATAGGTATTAACATATCCTTATCCGCTTTAAAATACAGATACATATATATTGCGGATATTGAAAATTGCAAACCATATCCATAAATACGGATACATATGTGGAAACGAATGATCATGTAATTCGGATACATATGTTTGATAAACGGGAACGGATTATCTTGCAGATAAGAAATGTCTTCTAACGTTTGCATTAGTAGGATTTTATTTGTAAAGTTGAAATTATTATCCGATTAAATCAAAATTAATAAACTACAAAGATAAAAAATAAAATAAAAAGAAATTACAGTATTATACCAATTTTAATAACTTGTATAATAAATGACTATTCAAAGATTCATATTTTCCCCACATTTAAAAATGACTCGAGATGCAATATCTTGCAAGTATTGCTTTAACATATTTGGAGATATACATACATGTTGATGTATGGTGGAGCCTTCTCCCCCAATAAGTGGGGTCGAGTCGGTCGACTACATGGATTCTTGCTCAAATCCACATGTTGATAGATTCAACTATTTTTTACGTTGGTTGTCGACTACCGAACGCAACCCCCACAAGGGGGGATTTGACCCATGGTCTTTTGAGTGGTAGGTATACTGCATAACCACCATACCATTTAAGTGGGTACACATATGTTGATGTCTGTATATAAAATATAAACACAAAGATCTAGTAATACGGATATCCACATCTGTATCTGTAAAAAATGTAACCATATCCATATCTGTATCCTTAAAAAATTGGAAACAATATTCCATATCCGTATCCGCCAAAATTAAAAATTCATATCCGTATATGCTTAAAAATGAATATGTTGCAGATATATCCATATCCGGTTGCATCCCTGATCTACATCCAATGAATGAGCATTCCCCAACACATTAGAGGACACACGCATAGGATTGTGAGTCAAAATGTTAGGAGAACCTTCCTCTGAAGCATCATCCACAAGGAAATCTCACATCAGAGGGGGCCGCGGTATGGATGACAATAGGCATTCGGGTCGGCTACAACCGAAATATCGTTCTACCAACAACATGCACCACCTCAAATAGTTGATTAGTATAACATCCCTCCACTGCAATCACATCATCAATGCCATCACCAATCACAAGCCATCTAAGGTGATCTCCACTACCCTTGCAACTTCTGCCAATGCACTCTGGAATGATTCCTCTTAACGAGACGTGAGCAACATGTCTGTGACATGGAAAAATCTACGAAGGTTGCACGCTACTACGCCATTTTAAAAGCGGGGATGTCTCCACAAGACTCCAAAGTGTTCGTAGTCAAAAGAACGGTCACCTGGGAGGCGACAAGGCTATATACATGAACTACTGAAGAGTATAAAAAGACCATATCACCAACAAAACCCTTTGTTGCGAAGTGAGCAACATGCCAGTGACAGAAAAATCTACGAAGATTGCATGCTACTGTACCATTTTGGAATCAGGGACGCCTCCACAAGACTCCAAAGTATTCGTAGTCAAAAGAACGGTCACCTTGGAGGCGGCGAGTCCATATACATGAACTGCCGAAGAGTATAAAGAGACCATATTACTAGCAAAACCCTTCGAGAAGAAATATCGGAGGCATCTCCAACACCCTCCACCAAGTCACTACACCAACCCTTAGACGCAATCAGAACATATGTTGTAGATCCATCGGTGCCTTAGCACTCTCCTGATGAGGTGGACAAGTCTCCCAAGCAGGATGCAACTTACAAGGAGTCCCTTGTGAGACATTCAGAATATCACAATGCTGTAGCATAGTCCCCTCTTTCCTTGAGGACGAAATCTTCCGAGGATGCCGTGCCCTGTGTAGTTTGTACTCTTGGTGCTTGTGACCCCAACCCCTACGCTTTAAACAATAGATCTCTGGCATCAAGGGCAGCGTAGGTAGTCATCAAGACCTATGTCGTTGTACCATATCCCAATCATGTAACACCTCAAATATAGTCCTACATCTAGTAAGTTCGAAGTATGAGACTGGGTTAAGTAGTGGGACTACTACTAGACACATAGGGTATAAACATTTTGGGCCGTGGTTAAGTTGTCTGTTGGGCCTAAGTCCAATAAGTTGTGTCAGTAATCCTTGATAATGGTTCGGGTCTAAACTCAGGATGTTACAAATGGTATTAGAGAAGATTCCTCGTAAGTGTGGAAAATGCTACCGAAGAGGTGGAGCCACCCTTATTAAAGAGATAAGGAAATGCCTATCTAAGAGAGGCAACCACTACTATTACTGGGAATAGGTGATGAGTCATTGCACAACAAGGACATTGCATATATAAGCAGGGGCGATTGTAACACCCTAAACATAGTCTCACATCTAGTACTCTCAAAGTATGGGATTGTGTTATAAGTAGTGGGGACTAAGGCCCCAAATTTCAATTTTGGTCACCATTTCAGTGACCTATTGAAATGAAATTTCGGTTGAATTTCCATCGAAATTCTTTCGGTCATTTCGATCAGTTTTTGAACTGGGCCACTCAAATTTCGGTCGATACATGCCATTTCAGCCGAATTTGGGTTACCTACCGAAACCGAAATTCATCCTAATTTTGACGAAGTTTTATCCCATGAAGACTACTACTAGACAACTTGAACTTAAGTATTTTGGGATGTGGTCAAAGGGGTCCAGTTAGGCTTAAGCCCAATAAGTTGTTTGGGTAAGTAATCCTCGTTAACGTCTCGGTCTTAGCACATGCATGCTACAAATCGCCTCCACCATCATATTCCTGATCCCCTCTACCTTCACATCAACACATGGTTTTGAATCAAGGCCCAATACACCTCGTTAATCACATCACTACAGAACCCTAGGTGGCGCCTCACCATGCATGACGGATGCCTAACCCTGTGCGAGGTTGCCACGTGCCCATACCCTCCCTTCATCGACCTCGAGATGCTTTTACTGCCGATCACACCCACACACTTCCTCTCACACTTGTTCTTTCGCTCGCTCCCTCATCACACCCTTCTTTACCCTAGTCCCTATGAGGATCATATTTTTCTTGATTTTTGGACGCACCCAGCTCATAGCCGACACTCGTTCTAATAGAAGATGTGGTTTTGGATGGTGAGGGAACCTAATCACGTGTTTCTTTGGTTTTGGGGGGAATGCCCCCCTTATTGGGGGGCGTAGGTGTCATGAACGAGAGGTTTGATCCTGGTAACTCTCATCAGGAGAGGGTCCTGAGAGAACCGTGGCCCAACAAGATAGAGAAAGACCCTCCAATCTTCAGAGACAGGAAAGGTTGAGTGCATGAAGCATCGTTGGAGATCTCTAAGTGATGCATGGCAGAATTAGGGGGAAGAGGCATCACCGCAGAGTGGTCCTAACGTCTATAGGACTCACGGACAAAGAGGAGACATCCATCAGGTCTACACTTGCAATCGAGAAAGGGGTCGGTACCGTCACTGGTCTCCAATCTTCTTATCTCTGGGTTTGAGTCCATTCGCTATAATAGACCCAAAACATGAGGCTGACAACATAAGACACATGTTCCGTTGTCTCGACCGAAGGTGGGTGGAAGGGGTCAACAAATTGGTCCGCAAATGGAAGGTTGTGTGCCCCACGTGCATGGAATAACCCATACTTGAGCCTCCGATAGTCGGCTCAAAACTTCAACAATGACAACTTTGATGTATGAACTAGGAGCTAAGTTGAGAGGATCCGAATCACTTGACTGAAATCTTTTAACGCCACCTCTAAGGTCATGAGGTCTTCGGATAGTAGTGGAACCCCGTGAACACGAAGGTGAAAACACTGAGACTCTTGCTGTCCCGATCCGAGAAAGTTGGATGACGCCATGAGAGGGAGTCGTCCAAGATTGAAGGTAGGAAGGCCCGATCAGATGGTGAAGTCCCCTCACATCGATATGGTGGTCCTCCAACCAAACTACATCACTTGAGGAACTTTGCCCGAACCTCTGAAATCATAGTTATTGCCTTGGTGATATTAGCTCGTTCGTTTGGCGTAACCCACCATGACCCCCTGTCTCACGGATGGCTTTGGATTAAAGGTAACTCTTTTAATAGCATTGGCGTAAGACTTTGGTTTGTTGCTTGTTGCTGCCTTACGCTTTACCAATGCAAAGCCCTATGGCTACTTCTCCTCCATCGCCTCAAGAGAAAATGATGAGTTTGGATCTATCTCAACCTTGGCTGAAGTGGGGAGTGTTGCAGCAGAGACTTGCATTCCAAGCAATTATGGTTCGGATCGCCGTCGACAAAGCATCTAGGGACATCTTTGCACACTGCCACTCGATGTCCTAAACGATCGCATCGAAATCAATGAACCTCCCTCATCTGAGGTTTCCCGTGAGTAATGGATGTCCAACCTCCGCTCTCTACTCCCTTTCTTTTGTAGGTAGCCCTCCCTCACACAGAACCTTCTTCCCTTTGAAGTTGAATGCATGAGCCAAATAAACATTGGAGGCTCAAGCAACCCTCTGAGCGCCAGCGGGTGTAGCCTCGCTCGCAAAGCCCTCGAGATCCAGCACTAATCTGAATCATAGACCTCCCTTGGGAACTGAAGCTTCGAGCGAATGTCACATCTCCACACCAAGCGCCTCGCGTGTCGCCGTGCACGCCGTCTTTCCAAGCGCGAGACCGCATTGCCTCTCCCAAATTGGACTAGAGTGGTGGAGAGTTTTATCTCCTACCAACACTATGTTCGTCACCCCTACTCCTATATGAGAGGATGACTACCATTCTCTTCCATTGGATTGAGAAGACAAAAGTCCTCTACCCACCATAATGGTTGTCCCCTACCCTCTTCCTCTGCTTCTCCCCTTAGTTGCCACCCTGCCTCTCTCTATTCTCCATGTTGGCGCCCCCTGTATGAAGAAGAAGATGAGTCTTCTTCTATGAGCTTCCGTGTCCGAGCAGACGACCATGACTTTGTGAGATGAAGTCCGTACCTATGACAATTCCGTGATCAAATCACCCTTGGCGTGGAGAAGAATAGGAGTTCTACTTTCGATTCACGGGAGGTTCGTGACCCATCATCGTATGCGTGAATGCATCGCCCGACAAATCAGACCTAATTCAGGAGGTTTCTTCTTTTAGAGTCTACGCACTATCCAAGCTATGATCCCCAATCTCATATGGTTTGCGAAACGATGCGGAAATAATTTCCGTTAACATGCCGTTTTGCTTTTCAAGAAATTTTTCTCTAATATCAATAATGCCAGTAAGATGGGAACCCTGCTTTTCGGGTTTGATTCATTTTTTCCATCGTTTTTTGTGATGTGCAAGGTCAAACCTCTCTTCAACGGGGACACTACATCAATGACTGCAGGTTGGTAACAGTGAATATTGTTTTTGGACACCATGCTTGATGGAATCAGGGGAAAGTTTTATGTCAGCTATCGGTCTTGATTGTTGTATGTATAGATATGCGTGAATTTTTAATAGGAAATGAACCTTAAGTTTTTTTGAGTTGTAGAATCTAATTTGTTAATTATGATTACCAATCATCAATGCTGTAAGACATGGCTTGTTATTTTGAGAAACTTGTGGTGCCTCTTCACAATTTCCCCTTCTGATCCGTGATTAGATCGTTCTTTAACCAGTGCAGTCTCCCAGTCAAATTAACATATTTGGCTTAGGAGGCCACTTTTTTCGACTCTATAGTTTTGTTCAACATTTTATATTGCTGTCATATATAATTATTATCTCATAGAATGACACAAGGAATTTTAATTGCTGTAGATAGCTGGATCTGATAAATTTGTCAAGGTTATTGAGTTTCTGCGCAGACAGCTCCACAGAGACACTTTGGTAATTCGTCAAACATCTTTTTCCGCTTCTGGTAACTAACTATAACTAACTATTCTCTTTTGAAGTTTGTCTACGTCAACAGTGCATTTTCTCCTAACCCAGATGAGCTGGTCATTGATCTTTACAATGTAAGATATATTTTCTCTCACCAAACATGCTTATTAACATTGTTGTTTTCTTTTATTTTAACTTCAAATCAATTCCAAACAGCATAGTGACATAGTCTTTACTTCGTGATTATGGTTGGCTTGTGCTTTGGGGAATGAATATTAAATGATGAAAAGAAAATCAATTTATATGAACACCTCTTTTCTATGGTTCTGTGCCTTTCCTTCAATAGAAATTTAAGTTACACTGTTCTCCTTACTGAAATTTTGTGAACCGAAAAACAAGCAAAAACACACATACAATACGTATTCAGCCACGTGGTTCGTGACAATTGTGATGACCATCCTACTCCATGGGAGTAGCCCTAATGATCATGTTTCTTCATTGATTCTTCTGAGTTCTGACAGAAGATTACATATGGGGAGTTACAACATTCCCTACTTTCATTCACGTCCTTGTTGCGACATTGTCAGCCATTTTCTCAATTTACTGACATATGCACACACTCTAGCTAGCCTTTTTCCTCCATCTCCTTGAAGGGGCATTCCATCTATCAAGTAGCCTTTTTTCACTATTAAATGGAATTTGACTTTGATAGCATATTGTGAATCGGAAGAAAATATATAAATGTAGCAACATATACATCAAAAATATCCCTTTTATGTGATTCAAGATGGTCACGACCGATGTCTTACTTCACATGAGAAGTGACCTAACTATCATCTTTCTTCTTTGATTCTTTTAAGTGAAACATATAGTACAAGACCTTTTATATGGGCCCTATTCACATCCAACTTTCTCGCAAGAGGCAATGTGGGACCAATACACGGTCCTATGCTATAATAAATAGTCTTTTGGTATGATTTAATTACTCGATTAACTCATTCCTTTGCTATCCTCGATACGAAAGTACGAATTACCCTCTAAATAATCAAAAATCACTTTTTATAGACCCCCATATAGATTACTAAAATTCTTGCAAATTTTATTTCCCCTTCATTTCTATTTACAAACATGAGCACATTATAACTTCATTTCTTCCCCGATAAAAACACAAACATGATGAACTTTATGTAATTGAATATATTCTTTCATGTTTGCCCCATCACTCTCTCTTTAACTATAAAAATTGATAGATTTCCATTGCTTTTTGAAGCACAAGCATCATGCTCTTCATATCTATTTTGGTTTTGCTACACTGAGGGCTGGTTTAGATGAAAGGACTAAACAAGCTTTTTGGGAGGATCTGGATAAGATTTTACAAGGAATCCCACAAAGAGAGATGGTTTGCATAGGTGGAGATCTTAATGGGCATGTGGGAAAAGGTTTTTCAGGGTATGTAAGTGTGCATGGAGGACATGGTTTTGGGGATAGAAACGAAGAGGGAAAAGTCATTCTGGATTTTGTAACTGCATATGATCTTTTCATAGCAAACACTCTTTTCAAGAAGAGGGAGGAGCATTTAATTACTTATAAGAGTGGCTCAACTAGAACACAGATAGATTACTTTGCGTTGAGGAGAAGAGATCGATTGTGTTGCAAAGATTGCAAAGTAATCCCTGGAGAGAGTTTGACAACCCAACATCGCTTGTTAGTCTTGGATTTACAAATAAAAGGGCTGGTAAAGAAAAGGAAGGTTCCTAAGATCACTAGAACTAGGTGGTGGAATCTTCCGCTGAAGCAATCAAGCTTCAGGGAGAAGATTTTAGAAGACTTATCTTGGGATTGTAGCGGTAGTGCAAACGAGATGTGGGAGGCATTAGCATCTTGTATCCGAAAGGTAGCGAAAGAGATGCTAGGCGAGTCAAAAGGAGGCTTGGTGGTGGAGTGAAGGGGTGCAAGAGAAGCTAAAAATTAAAAGATCTTGCTTTAAAGCTATGTCTAAGGATAGAACAGAGGAAACTGTCACAGACTATAAAATAGCGAAGAAGGAAGCAAAGAAGGCTGTAAGCGAAGCTAAGTCAAAAGCTTATGAGGTTTTATATAAAAATCTCAACTCTAAGGAGGGCCAGAAGGATATATGCAGGTTGGCCAAAGCAAGAGAAAGAAAGACCAAAGACCTTTCTCAAGTGAGATGTATTAAGGACGAGGAAGGTCACATGCTTGTTACTCAGAAGGATATAGAGACTAGATGGGAGCAGTACTTCCATAAACTCTTCATTGGAGAAGGAAATAGAGAGATCACTTTGGGTGATCTAGCTAGTAGTGAAAGTTACTTGAATCGTGCATGCTATAGACGGATACAAAGAAAAGAAGTAGAGGAGGCTTTGAAGGTTATGAGACCTGGGAAAGGTGTTGGACCGGATGACATCCCTGTAGAAGTATGGAAAGTTTTAGGTGAGCGTGGTTTGACTTGGCTTACGAATCTATTCAATGTTATTTGGCGAAGCAAGAAAATGCCTGAAGATTGGAGGAGTATCATGGTGCCTCTTTATAAGAACAAAGGAGACATTCAAAATTGTTCAAATTACAGAGGTATCAAGCTGATGAGTCACACGATGAAAATTTGGGAACGTGTGATTGAAAGAAGGTTGAGGCAAGTTTCCCAAGTAAAAGAAAACCAATTCGGATTCATGCCAGGTCGCTCAACTATTGAAGCCATCCATTTGCTGAGGAGTACAATGGAGATTTATTGAGCTAAAAGGAAGAATCTCCATATGATCTTTATTGATTTGGAGAAGGCTTATGATTCCGTCCCACGAGAGATACTGTGCAGAGTTTTGGATAGAGACAAGTACCTGTCCTATAAATTAATCTCATAAAGGATATGTATGATAGGGCTTTATCTTGTGTAAGGACCCCGACGGGGAAGACTGACTATTTTGATATCAACATTGGTTTACATCAAGGTTCAGCTTTGAGTCCATTTCTTTTTACTTTGATTATGGACGAGTTGACAAGCCACATTCAAGATGAGTTACCTTGGTGTATCTTATTTGCTGATGATATTGTGTTGATTGACGAGACTAGAGATGGAGTAAATGAGAAGCTTGAGGTTTGGAGACATGCATTGGAGACTAAAGGTTTTCGTATAAGTAGGGCTAAGACGGAATATATGGAATGTACCTTTGATGGAAGCAATGGTGAAGGAATCGAGGTAAAGATTGGTGACGATAACATTCAGAAGAGAGATTCTTTTAGATATCTGGGATCTATTTTGCAACATGATGGAGAAATTGATGGAGATGTTACTAATAGAATAAATGCAGGCTGGCTAAAGTGGAGAGGAGCCTCCGCTGTTCTCTGTGATAAGAAAATTCCTTTAAAAATTAAAGGAAAGTTTTACAAAGCAGCCGTGAGACCTGCTATGCTTTATGGTTCTGAATGTTGGCCTGTGAACCATAGACATGTGCAGAGAATGGCTGTAGCAGAAATGAAAATGCTAAAATGGATGTGTGGACATACACGTAAAGATCGGATTCGGAATGATGCAATCAGAAAGAAAGTTGGTGTAGCTCCGATCGAGGATAAGATGCGAGAAAACCGCTTAAGATGGTTTGGTCATTTGCAAAGAAGGTCAACTGATGCACTGGTTAGGAGATGCGAGTGTTGGGATGTTGAGCCGGCTAAGAGAGGGCGAGGACGGCCCAAGAAGTGTTGGAAAGAGACTATACGAAGGGATCTTAGTTTTTTGGATATAAGTCCGAGATTGACCCAAGATAGATCTGAATGGAGGTGAAGAATCCATGTAGCCGACCCTACTTAATTGTGGGAAAAGGCTTTGTTGTTGTTGTTGTTGTAACTGTATCATAGTTAGAGATACTCATCCTTGTGATCAATTTAGTATGTGTACCACCATTGGTCATCATTAACCTTTTTAAGAGACTAATCAAAACTTGCATTGGGCATAGTACTACATGACTGGTAAGTTGTATCACATTGTCTTTACACCAACTACAATTATAAAACTTTTTTTAATCCAAAGGATGGCGGCAGGAAGTTAGTACTCATCCAAGTATTCTAATACAAGTTGGTGGGACTAATTTCATTGTTAGTGTTATTATATTTACATTTAAGTTTGTAACCCTTTGGGTTCCGTAACCCTCTGTGACCCTTCGGGTTCCGTAACCCCCGGTGACCCTTCAGGTTCCGTAACCCCTAGTGACCCTTCAGGTTCTGTAACCCTTGTACTCTATAGGGTTTACTCTCTATATAAGAGACCTTATCTCTATGAAATAAACATCTCATTTGTTCATCTTCTCAACATGGTTTTCAGAGCGACAATCCTAGACCGGAGCCTAATACCCTAAATCCGTCGCCACCACCAGCCCTCTCTTTGCCGACAAGGAGAGAGGGCTGGACCTCCTGTATCGCTCGTGGATTCGATGGTCCCGTGCAATGCAGTCCAAGTCTCCAGCAGCACCAGCTTCTACGTCCAACGACACCTAAAGCACCACTCGAGGCTCCAACAGTTCCAGCCGCAACTCCTATATCACCGACACTGCCTGGAGCCCCCCCCCCCCCCCAAAAAAAAAACATCCCTTGCTTCACCACGACTTATTCTTTCCAAGTTTTTGTTTCTCCCAACTTGATGTTCCATACTCTTTATTCTATCAAGTATGGGTGAAAGGGGGAGTCAGAGATGATTCTTTAGGACCTTTGCTACCCAGATCGACACTCCAGAGTACTGCTCAGATCATCCGTCTTCACCGAGCATCGACTTCTTCGTCAGGGTGTATACTTCTTCTTTTACGACCCGACTAGTACTCCGCGTTGGACTTCTTCTACAACGATTCTTCTCCAAGCATGACAAAGATATGTTTCGGTGACCTGCAAGCACGACAGAGATACGTTCCGGTGACCTGATTTCACAACGACTCTACATGCATGACAGAGATACGTTCCGGTGACATGAAAGTCGCAGACCCATCCTCGAGCGAGGTCTTCTACCAGCAACAGACTAAGTTATGATGCATCGTGTGAAGATGTGGTGTATATATTTTCTTTTTGTTACAAGCTGCTGCCTTTTCGGCTACAGCTTGAGGGGGAGTAGTTGGGAAAATAAGAAAGCTTATTTATTCCATCCGCCCTAGGCTCTCTTATATAGGAGAGCAGCCTGTGGGTAAAATACATAAAGAGTCCAACAGAAAATAAAAATATAAGAAAAGTACAGAAGTGAATAATATATCTCTACACCCCCCTCAAGGTGGAGCATAGATATCAATCTTGCTCAGCTTGGATGAATACTTATGGAATGGCCCTCGAAGTAACGCCTTTGTAAAAATGTCTGCAGTTTGATCCTCTGAGCTAACATGGGATGTAACAATAAACCCCTTCTGAATCATGTCGCGTATGAAGTGACAATCAACCTCATTGTGCTTGGTCCGTTCGTGAAATGCTGGATTATTTGCAATGAATAGAGCCGCCTGATTGTCACATTCTAGAGCCATAGGAAGAGGGACCTCTATATGTAGATCTGCAAGCACAACCTTTACCCACATCATTTCTGTACTGACCTGAGCCATAGCCCTATATTCAAACTCAGCACTGGACCTTGCTACAACGTTTGCTTCTTGCTTTTCCATGAGACTAGAGAATCTCCAACATACACAACAAATCCAATGGTGGACTTTCTGTCCTTGGGGCACCCTGTGTAATCTGCATCTGCACAAGCTGATATAGTATCCTCCTTGCCTTTCTTAAACAATAGACCCGCACCTGGAGATGACTTAAGATACCTAAGTATCAAATGTATAGCATCCATGTGTACCTGACGTGGTTGCTCCATAAACTGGCTCACTTGGCTTACAACAAAGGAGATATCAGGCCTGGTAATAGTAACATAGAGAAGTTTGCCCACCAGTTCTCTATATCTTCTTTTATCCTCCTCATCAGTGTCGTCATCATATAGTCTCATACTGGGATCCATAGGTGTAGTTGCAGGTCGGCAACCAAGCATTCCTGTTTCACTCAACAGGTCAGTGACATATTTCCTCTGGGTCATTACCAACCCATGAGGATTTCTGGCAAATTCCAGCCCCAGGAACCCCAAGGTCCTTGGTAACGATCTCACGGCCCAGCATTTCTTTTGCCCCTGGATTCCATGTTCATCATCACCTGTAACCAGAATGTCATCTACATACACCATAATAGCAATAATACCTCTGGGTGTCTTCTGTACGAATAGAGAATGATCAGCATTCGACCGTCTGTATCCCTGTTTCTCAAACAAGTCTGAGAGCTTCTGGAACCAAGCTCTGGGCTCTGCTTAAGGCCACAGACAGCCTTATGAAGTCTGCACACCGTAGGACTCTCCCCCTCAACAGCAAAACCAGGTGGCTGTTGCATGTAGACTTCCTCCTGTAAGTCACCGTATAGGAATGCATTCTTTACATCTAACTGATACAGCGGCTAATCACGAGTAACTGCAATAGAGAGGAGAATATGTAGGGTGGGATGGCGAGCAACTGGTGAGAATGTATCAAGATAATCGACCCCATATGTCTGTGTAAAGCCACGAGCGACAAGGTGAGCTTTGTATTTGTCAATGCTGCCATCTACATTCTGCTTAACTTTAAAGACCCACTTGCAGCTAACTGTAGACACATCAACAGGTGCAGGAACAAGATTCCAGGTACCTCTGGACTGAAGAGCTACCATTTCTTCTTCCATGGCCAAGCGCCATCGACTATCCTTCAGTGCATCTTGATAATTCCGTGGAATATCCACTGCTGACAATGCAATGACGAAATTCCTGAATTCGCCAGTTAGACGGCCAAACGACACAGAAGATGCTATAGGATATGATGTGCAGCTCCGCTTCTGCTTTCGTAGAGCAATAGGTACATCAAAATCATCTGTCTCCTCAGCTGGCCTCTGCAACACATCCTGCTCAGGAAGATCATCAGATCCATCAATAGAAATATTTTCAGAACATACCTCAGGTGAGGTAGATGATGAGCGGTGACCATGAGCAGAAGCAGGCCTACGGGTATAGTGGAATGGTAGTGGTGAAACAGGCACCGTGACATGAGGCGTAGGAGATGATAACGGTTCTGGTGGTGGTGGTGGCGGCATGTATATGGCATCGGGCGTGTAAGAGGGAACTAGCTGATCACCTGTAGACGAGAAGTACATAACGGTTTCAAAAAAGGTGACATCAGCACTGACGAAATACCTCCTTCGCAATGGATCATAACACTTGTACCCCTTCTGAGTTTTGGGGTACCTGACAAAGATACACTTGACAGTCCTAGGAGAGAGCTTGTCAGTCCTGGAAGACAACTTGTGAACAAAGGCAACCGAGCCAAACACACGAGGAGTAAGTGAGAACAACTCTTTGTCAGGGAAAATAAGAGAGAACGGAGTCTTCTCACCTAAGATAGATGACGGCATTCGATTAATAAGGTAGCATGCCGTAAGAACAACATAACCCAGAAAGAATGTAGGGCATTACTCAGTATAAGAAGCGACCTGGTGACATCGAGTAAATGACGGTGTTTCCTTTCAACATCCCCATTCTGTTGGGAAATATAGGCACATGGTGTTTGGTGGATAATCCCTTGAGATGAAAAATAATTGGTTAAGGTATGAGTACAGAATTCCAGGGCATTATTACTTCTCACAATCTTAACGGATGCAGAAATAACATTACGAACTTCATTAATGAAATTTATGATAATATTTCCCGCTTCAGATTTATTCTTTAACAGAAATACCCACGACACACGAGAGAAATCATCCACAATAACGATATAAAACCTGTGTCCCTGATGATCATGAACACGACCAGGACCCCAAATATCGACATGAAATAACTGAACTTGGAGGTACTACTCCGACTCTGACGACTGGGAAAAGTAGACCGATGATGTTTTCCCAACTGACAAGCCTCACATTGAATAGACGTGTGAGGTGAAACTTGAGGTAACACATGACGCAGCTTCTGAAGTGGTAGATGTCCAAAGGGCAGGTGCCACAGTAATGGGGAGATGGACCCAGTAGGTAGAGATGAGGTTTCAGCATAAGGAGTCCTACCAAGGTGATAGAGGCCGCCTTGCTCATAGCCACGCCCAATCACGTTGCCCATAAGGATGTCCTGAAAAACAAGAGAGGATGGATAAAAAATTGCTCAACAATGTAAATTCTTTGTAAGTTGGCTAATGGACAACAAATTCATCGAAAAATCAGGTGCATGTAATACATTCTTGAGATACATGGATGGAGTCAATCTAATCTCCCCCTGACCAGTAATCGGGGAATGTGTTCCATTAGCAATAACCACTGTACGATCTGAAGGAACCTGTCTGTATCCTGTAAGTAGACCTTGATCACCACACAGATGATGTGTGGCACCAGAGTCTATAATCCACTCTAAATTATCTGATCCATTACTGCTAGTGAATGCATAGGTGCTACCTGATGTACTGGTGGATGCAGATGCGGCAACGTCGGTGTGACTCTCTGAAGTAGATGCTGATGCAACGGGACCAGATGGAGGAATGATGCCCCTCAGACCGGCTACAAGATCATCAAAGCGCTGATCCATAGATGAAGCGGCTGGGGGCTCAATCTGTTCTGCGACTCGTGCAGTAGCTGGAAATCCATGCTTAGAGTAGCATGTGTCTTCGGTATGTCCAGGACGATGGCAGAAGGTACATGATGGCCGAACACGACCTCCTCTACCGCGAGGTCCACGACCACGGAACTGATGATGACCTCCTCGACCTCGATTGGCTGCCATTGCAGAGGTTGTTGGATTCATAGCAGACGAGGGAACAGTAATACGACTCAGCCTATGAAACGCTTCCTCCATCGATGGAATAGTAGAATCCGCCAAGATCTGGGAACGTGCTGCCTCGTACTCAGGATCAAGGGCAGCAAGAAAAACACCCACCATAGTGGTATTCCGATAGGTCTTTTGTTGCTCTGGAGTGGTTGTGAGAGACATGAAGCTATAAAGCTTCTCAAACATCCCACGTAACGACGTGTACAACGAGTGTAAAGGCCGTCCATTCTGTTTGATAGTAAATATGTCAGGCCGGAGTTGCAGAATCTTCGTCTCATTCTTTGCCTGAGAATATGTGGCAGCTAGAATATCCTACATTGCTTTAGCAGTGGGCTGATGGAGAATATCATTGGCAATCTCAATTGCCAGGGTTCCAGATAGTCAAACTTTGGCATATGCATCGTCTGCCTCCCATGAGGCATTGACCCCAGTCTTCTCAGCAGGCTCTTCTTTAGTAAGAATGTGTTTCTTACCGGTTGACTTCATCATACTCATGGACTGCATTGCCCACAGTTCATAATTTGAACCATCCATCTTCACAATCGGCGCTGGACCTCTGAAGGCGCCTATAGATGGGATATTTGCCTTGCTTTCTGACATATTGATAATGGAAGACTAGGGTGATAGACTGATGATATGATCGTCTACACGGATATTAACAGGTTTAGTTGCATGTGTAGACTTCAAGCAACCAAACCCATTACTTTGTAGGTGCGCGCGCGGAACAAGTTGTGGAGCCGTATACGCGTTTGACCTAGGTTGCGCGTGCACTGAGATCAAGATCTTCACCCGCGCACTGGGATCACGCGCGATTACGCACATTGACGCTCACTGGGATCACGCGTGACAACGATGCAGAGCAGATTGCGCAAGGACGCACGCATAGATCACAACTGCGCAGGAGATGACGCACGCACATCGCGCCTGGCGCACCGCAGATCATGACAACACACCACCGATCACACTCGCACCGCATATCACGCACAGCGCTCCGCGCACGCGCAGATCACGACTGCGCACCGCGGAGGACTTGAAGACGCGATCGGAGGCGTTGGGCAAGGCCGGGATCGGAGGACGGTGCACTACGGGGAGACACGTAGAAGGGTTGGAAGGTGGGGGCTAGGGTTAGGGTTTGATTCAAGAACTCCGGTCTAGGACTGTCGCTCTGATACCAAGTTGGGAAAATAGGAAAGCTTATTTATTCCATCCGCCCTAGGCTCTCTTATATAGGAGAGCAACCTATGGGTAAAATACATAAAGAGTCCAACAGAAAATAAAAATATAAGAAAAGTACAGAAGTGAATAATATATCTCCACAGGAGTGTTAGAGTTATTATATTTACATTTAAGTTTGTAACCGTTCGGGTTCCGTAACCCCTGTGACCCTTCGGGTTCTGTAACCCTCTGCGACCCTTCAAGTTCCGTAACCCCCAGTGACCCTTCAGGTTTTGTAACCCTTGTACTCTCTAGGGTTTACTCTCTATATAAGAGATCCTAGCTCTATGGAATAAACATCTCATTTGTTCATCTTCTCAACACTCGTGATGTGGTACTTGGTAGAGAGGCAGTAACAAAGTTCAGGGTCGAAGATGAAGGCCTCTCCGAAGAAGGCTTCCGCCGTGGGAGAGAAGCAGTTCCAAGGATTGTGCTTGCGTTACAGTGACCCTGCTCATCTGGTTAATGGCTGCAGGGACCTCGTCAAGTGCTTCACATTTGATAGGAATGACCACCACCAATTTTAGTGTGATAAAGCTGAGGTGTGGAGACCTAGAACCTCTGGTGGTGTCCCAAGTGGGGGCGTTGATTCTCGGGTCCTCGTTGGGGTTTGCAGAAGGGAGGAGAAATGTTTGGTTAACACTATGGAAGATATCAGTTGTGCTATAGGGTGCAAGTTCACATGGGACATGATTAAGATGGATGGCCTTTTGGTCAATGCACGAGGCCTTGCAAATGTCGATGCTGAGAAGCTGCTTGCTAACACGAGGAAGACGGAAGGTTGGGTGCACTGGAGATACCCACGTATGCACAAAGGGGTGCTTGACGTGTTGGCGCCAAGGACGATCTCGATCAAAGGCTTGGCTCTGATCGGGAGAAGTTTTGATGCTATTCGAGAGATGGTGGCGTTGGTGATGCACGCTTACAAGGGTTCTCTCTAAAGGCCTCCGTCACGGCTAGCAACTGGATGTGATTGCGATGGCGATAGAGGTGGCTCACCCACTTCTTTTCTTCATCGATACGTTTTTCAATGGACTCCCGTTATGCCTGGAAGTCGGGATGCTGCATCACAGTTGTTAGATGCCTGGAGGCAACCACATGCCTCATCGGAGAAGGAAATGTCAAAAGAGGAAGGCATTTTCAAATTTGCGTTCTTGGTTGCGGTTGTCGAATGATCTATAATGGGTGCGACTCACGAGGTTGATATGAATATCTTTTGTTGGGAAAACCCTCGTTTGCAACGATCGTTTCTAGGCGGGGGATTTGGGCTCGCAGTATCCGATAGTGGGTGGGTCGGGTGAGGGTGGTGGATCCTCGTTGCATTCCTTGGTTTCAGATCTAGTGGTGGATCTGGATTGTCTCGAGAACCTTTAACATGCAATTGATGGATCCGATTGTTGAATCGTGTGGGCTTCGTAGCGGTTGGTACAAACCCAAGCTTTATCGGGTAGGCCAAAAACACCCGATATGGTGCATCTAATAGTGGGTCCTCCTTTAGCAAGGACGTGGGCATCGACGGTGGGGGGTGCTTCGACACAAGCTGAGGCAGTGGGAGTATTGAGGCCTTCAAAGCGATGGCCTGGGACTTTGACGAGTTCCTGCTACAAGGTGATGGGGCTAGTGGTTCAACGTGGCGGCTCTATCGAGATGGGGTGGTTTCGTGTGGAGTTATTCTTGCCATAGCTTATAGGAGCGAAGGTAGAGTAGGTCGCTGGAGATCTACAAGAAGCTGGAGAAGGCGGGCGGGTTCTCAAGCTTTGGGTTTTCGCGGGATTGCATCACCAGAGTCCTACTGTAGGGGTGTCACCTTGTCCTGGGTGAAGTGGGGATTTCGAGGGAGTGGGCTAGGTTATTTTGCGTTGGCTTGTCTGGAGGTTGGGGGGGGAGGGGGTTGGAGTTTGGGGTGGAGGATTGTGTGGCGGTTGGGAGTGAGGATGGTAGCTGTGTGTGTGTGTGGGGGGGGGGGGGGCAAGAACGCTGTGCGGAGGCTGTGATGGTGGTGTCGGGGATGGGTGTGGAGGTTCTGGAGTGTGTGGGGCTGGTGCAAACAACCGGGTCTGGGGTTGGATCTATTTCCAATTGAACATTGTCACCTGGAATGTGAGAGGCTTAGGGCAGCTTGAGAAGAGAGGTGCTGTATGAGATTTGTTGATGGGGCGTGGGCAGATGTCGTCGCTTTACAGGAAATAAAAAATCTCCCGAAACTTTTAAAGCTGTTTGGAAAGAAGTTGTTGGCAACAAGTTGCTGGAGTTCAAAGCATTCGTTACGAATGGGGCTTAGGTTTGCTTTGGAGGAAGATGAGCTCATGGGTAGGCACTCGATTACGGTCTTGTTGTAGAGAAAGGAGGATAGACTCAAGGTTCTTGTCACTACAGTGTATGGGCTGAGCGTTGGCGGGAGCTTTACACAACTGGTGGAGGACTTGCACTTTGCTCGGGTGAGATTCCTGTCGGTTTCATGATTATAGCCGGGGACTTCAATGTAACTCTACGTCCGGAGGATGGTCCCGTAAATCGTGGTGGATGTGACATGGGGTCGGTGGAGTTGTCAAACATGGTTAATGATCTGGGGCTACAAACTGTGGATGCCTCATGCTGCTTTTACACTTAGAGGAACTCAAGATCTAGGTCTTGCCTTCATCGTTTTTTGTTATCCTCAGAATCGTTGCTTGCTTTTCCATTTGCAGGGGCTTGGGCCCTGTCTAGCGCGTACTCGGATCATACGCCCTTGCTCTGGTCCTTCGGGAGAATGTACGGCCTAAATCTTTCCTTCGTTTTGGAGAGGTCTTGGCTCTTGGAGGATGGATTCCGAGCAGTTGTGATTTTCTGGGATGATTGCTAGCCTCCGAGCTTTGAGGTTGGCCATCTGGCTTTCAAGTTGGCAGAGTTGATGATGCATCTGATGAAGTTTAATAAGAATACTAGGCACGACATCGTTCCAGAAGATTAAGGGCCGAAGATGAGGTTTGCAAGCTCGACAAGCTAGAGGATGAAATGGTGTTGACAACAGAGGAGTTGACGGAGACGAGTAGGCATCTCGATGAGATTTACTTAGAGGACAAGAAGGGGGAGGTGGCTTGGCGGCAGATGTCCAGACAATGGTAGTTGAGGGAGGGCGATGCTAATACACGGTGCTTCCATGCCATGGCGAGTGGGTGGAGAAGCATGAACTTCATTCATTCGATTTCAATTGTGGGAGATGTTTAGCGGGATCATGCGATGGGTGTGGCGCTTCGGTAACACTTTCAGGCTTTTAGTAGGAAACACACTCGTTTTGGTTGGGGCTGGTGGGGAGAGGGGTTTCAAGGATATTAGATGGTCAGGTGAGCTCTTTGATTCAGGAGTTTACGGAGGAGGAAACCAAGAAGGCTTTGTTCCAGCTTAATGCGGATGGTGCATTGGGCCCGGACGACTTCTCTGTCATATTCTTTAGGAATTTTGGGATGTGGTTGAGAAAGACGTGCTGGCGATCCTACAGGAGTTCCAGTGCCATGAATAAGGGGTTTGAGATGCTGAATAAGGCCTTGCTTTTTCTGTTACCCAAGAAGGAGGTTCCGGTCAGGGTGGAGGATTACAAACTTATTCTCTCCAATGCAATTCATCTCATTATAGTGAAGATTCTCGTCAATCGGCTCTTTGGAATTCTTCCTAGTATTATTTCGCCTGAGAAAACAACATTTGTGCCCGGAAGGTTCATGGCATATGGCCTTGTGATGGCATCTGAAATTGTGTCAGACTGAAGGAGAAGCATAACCAAAGGTATACCGTGGTATCTCGATACGTATATTCGTAGTATTACAATTCTGCTCGCATTAAGTCTCAGATAGCAACAATCTTCTGATTTGCTGTGAGTTCGAGAAGGGAAATATGACATTCAAATTCAATCACCACAGATGTCACTAATTTCATTAATTTTCATATTATATCCTAAGAAGAGAAAACACATATATGATAAGTATCTGCAAATGTCACCTTTTATGACTTAGCAGAGCCATGGCATCCCGACCAGGACAGGAGACGACTGACCAGCTGGCACGCATACTGACTGCTCTCACCGACCTTCAGTAGCAGCAGACTGCTATGAGAAGTCAACATGACCAGATTCTGGCACAATAGACTGAGATTGCAGACCGATAGACTGATATAGAGATGAGATTTGAGGAGCTGTCAGATTCCATCTACCGTCCATCTCACGACGGCACACGTCAGGATCAGCGACAATCGGTTGAGGTACAACAACCTCATTTCGATGATCCAGATGAGGAGGTGCCAGCACCTGGAGCTGAGGATAGAGACTTTGACAGGGAGCAGGACCCTGTAGACTTTGCAGACAAGGATGCACACGAGTACTCTGCCATTTACAGGTACCAGTCGGTCTTCACTTCCTACTAATGGGCCAATGTGCCCATGTTCGAGGGCACCGGTACGTCAGATGTTGCTGAGCAGTGGCTCAAGAGGGTGATGAATGTGCTGAGGATGATACGCACGCCACGAGACACGTGGATAACTTTCATGGAGTACTCACTGACATACTTTGCTGAGAGATGGTGGGATGCCGTAGTTTCTGAGTTAGGCCGCGAGCCTACATGGGATGATTTCGAGACACGATTCAGATCCCACTTCTTTTCTGCGAAGTGGAAGGAGTCCCCAGTATCGACTTTTTGCAGAGCTTCGTCAGGGATGGATGACAGCCAGAGACTACTTTGTCAGATACATCGAGTTGTCGCGACATACACCAGCATCTGCTGCATTTCCAGTGGAGAATCTGGAAAAGTTCATCAGAGGCATGAGGGAAGAAGTGCAGGAGAAGTTAGCTGGATTGCATATCATTTCCATCTCCGAGGCTGCTGATGCAACGGAGAAGTTCAAGGACACCAGAGAGAGACGTTTCGGGAGCTCGTCTGGAGCAGCAACTAGACCACAACGATCTTTTGGGCCGATTCGTCGACCATTTCAGCAGCAGAGGTCAGCTAGGCGTTTCTGACCTACAGGTTCGACATTCTCAGGCAGTGCTCGCTCATCTCCATCGACTACTTTAGGAGGAGCACTAGCTGGACGTGGCGCAGATTCCGCTCGACCATCTGGGTCGCAGTGAGCAGGCAAACCCCCAGCAGGACCGACCAGGAGCACGAACACGGCCACTCAATCTACCCGACCAGTCAGATGTTACTTGTGCCATGAGTAGGGACATAATCGGCATCAGTGTCTCCAGAGATCTGGTGAGCCTCAACGACAATCTTCACAGTCGCAGCCTCAGGCACATCGTTCAGGGAGTTTCCTTGGCAAGAACTCCAACTTCAGGAGGTAGCAGCAAAGATAGACGCAGAGTGTGGCAGGTTCCAGTACTGCGCCAGCCAGACGGGGTCAGTTACACGCAGTGATCGCGGAGCAGGCCCGTTCAACAGCTACTGTGGTGAAAGGTGTGATCTCAGTCTTGGGCCGACATGTCCATGTTTTATTTGATTCAGGAGCGACACATTCTTTCCTTGCTTCGAGGCTACTAGCTTCTTTAAGTAGAGTCGCAGAGACTCTATCTTCTCCATGTCACATCCGTGGGCCAGGTGGCCAGTTGTCCATTATTTCACTAATAGTCAGGCACTTGCTAGTACTGATTGGCGGTCACGAGGTGATCACAGATTATCTACTCTTACAGCTTGATGAGTTTGACTTGATTTTAGGCATGGATTGGTTATCCGCTCATCATGCTCTTGTGGATTGTTTTAGGAAGACAGTTGTCTTCAGAATTCCAGATTTACCTGAGTTCACGTTTGAGGGTACTATACATGACTCCAAAATGGAGTACATTTCGGTGTTGCGGGCTCAACGACTTGTTGATCAGGGATGCGATTCATACCTAGCATTCGTTCGGGAGGTATCTGATCATGAGCTTATGACACGTGACATCCGAGTAGTATCAGACTACCCAGATGTGTTTCCTGATAAGCTGCCATGATTACCTCTTGAGAGAGAGATCGAGTTCGAGATCACATTGCTACCAGGTACACAACTGATTTCGATGGCTCTTTACCTGCATGGCATCGATTGAGTTAAGAGAGCTGAAGGTGCAGTTGCAGGAGTTACTTGACTTAGGATTCGTTAGGCCGAGCACTTCACATTGGGATGCTCCGGTTCTATTTGTCAGGAAGAAAGATGGATTCACGAGATTATGCATCGATTATCGACAGCTGAACAAGAGAACGATGAAGAACCATTATTCTTTGCCACACAACGATGATTTATTCGACCAACTCCAGGGATCTTCGGTGTTCTCGAAGATCGACCTTCGTTCGGACTATCATCAACTGAGGATTCGAAAGACAGACATTCCGAAGACCGCTTTCAGGATGCGTTATGGACACTACGAGTTTGTGGTGATGCTGTTTAAACTCACCAATGCACCTGCAGCGTTCATGGATATGATGAACTGGATTTTCCGTCCATACTTGGACAAATTTGTGGTGGTGTTCATTAATGATGTGCTCATATATTCTTGGAAAATATGGGATCATGCGAATGATCCAAGGATTGTTGTGGACACATTGCGAGAGCACAAACTATATGCCAAGTTGAGCAAGTGTGAGTTCTGGTTATATCATGTTTCATTCCTAGGGCATGTCATTTATGGAGCATGTATCACAGTTGATCCTGCGAAGATTGAGGTAATCATGTCTTGGGAGCAGCCCAAAACAATTACTCAGATTTGGAGCTTCCTCGGATTATCGGGTTATTACAGACGCTTTGTCAGATTGGCACGATTGACGCAGAAGGGAGTTTTATTCATTTGGAATGATTCATGTGAGCAGGCCTTTAGGACACTGAAGGAGAGATTGACGACAACGCCCATTCTTGCACTTCCATCAAGCACGCAAGATTATGCGGTATATACAAATGCCTCGGGAGAAGGTTCATGAGCAGTATTGATGCAGAGAGGTCATGTGATTGCATACGCATCACGACAGTTGAGGCCGCATGAGCGGAACTACCCTACACATGACTTGGAGTTGGTGGCAGTTGTCTTCACCTTGAAGATCTGGCGCCACTATCTATATGGGGTGAATTTCGAGATTTTCACTGATCATAAGAGTTTGAAGTACATCTTTGATCAGAAGGAGCTGAACATGAGGCAACACAGATTGTCCTCCAGAAGGAGCTGAACATGAGGCAACACAGATCATATGAGAATGTGCTCGCGCATTGTAATGCTCTATACAATTTCTGGATATCCAACTGATGTACCTCTTTGTTATTAATGAAAGAGTTGGTGTAGTGACTACCGCCTTGGGAGGGCTTCCCCTTTGTTTTTGGTCAAAAAATAAAAAATGAGGCAACGCAGATGGCTCGAGCTACTAAAAGATTATGACTGCACGATCTCTTACCATCCTGGTAAGGGAAACGTGGTGGTCGATGCACTTAGCAAGAGAGCTCATGCAGAAGGTATGACGAACTGGCTATATACATGGGATATGCTCGCATCTTTGATCGATTGGCATCCTTTGGAGAGCGCATCCATTTCTACCGCAGTGCCTCCACGATTCAGCAGTTTGTGGGATCACATCGTCGAAGGTCAAAAGACAGATCCTTGGATTCGAGATAGATACATGCGCGCCGTCAAGGATGAGGTTGACGATTTTGTTGTGGCAGAGTCTATTTTATGGAAGGCAGAACAGGTTGTTGTGCTCAACGACGAACAGTTACGCAGAGATATTCTCGATAAGGCACACAGTTCACGATTATCTATTCATCTGGGTAGCACCAAGATGTATCGTGATTTGCGTCAACATTTCTGGTGGGATGGAATGAAGCGTGATGTGGCGCAACATGTTAGCAGATGCATGACCTGTCAGATGGTCAAGGCCGAGCACAGGAGACCACCAGGATTACTGCAGTCTCTCACCATTTCCGAGTGGAAGTGGGAGAGTATTTCTATGTATTTTGTCACAGGTCTGCCGAAGACACCGCGTGACCATGATTCCATTTGGGTCGTTGTTGATATGTTGACCAAGTCAACCCATTTCATACCTGTCAACACGACTTACACTCCATCCAGATTGGCCAAGCTATATGTGTAGAATATCATTAGGCTACATGGTATACCACGAGAGGTGGTGTCTGACAGGGATTCAAGGTTTACTTCACATTATTGGCATCAGTTCATGTCAGCACTACAGACATAGCTGAAGATGAGTTTTGCATATCATCCACAGACTGACTGGCGGAGTGAGCGCATCATACAGACGCTTGAGGATTTACTTCGCGCATGCACTTTGGAGTGGAAAGGGTCCTGGAAGAACCATCTGCCTTTAGTTGAATTCACGTACAACAACTATCATTCCAGTATTGACGTGGCACCATTCGAAGCCCTATACGGGCGGAGATGCCTCACACATCTCAGTTGATGTGAGGTAGGTGATCATGCTTTATATTCCATGGATCTCTTGGAAGAGACTGCGAGAGCTATTGATCTTGTAAGGCGGAAGCTTCTGATGGCACAAAGCCGCCAGAAAAGCTATGCAGACCGTCGGAGAAGAGACTTAGAGTTTCAGGTAATCCAATTCTTTCTCTTCCTCCAATCAATTATGACCTATCTATATTCAACTTAATCTCATATATAAATGACATTCTTGTAAATTATAGGTAGGAGTTTGGGTATTTCTCCGAGTATCTCCCATGAAGGGAATTCAGAGATTTGGTGTTCGTGGCAAGTTGGGGCCACGATACGTTGGTCCGTTCGAGATTTTGGCTAGAGTGGGTAAGGTGGCATATCGAGTAGCCTTTCCTCCACATCTTTCTTCTATTCATGACGTCTTCCATGTATCCAACTTGAGGAAGTAAGTGCATGATCCTCGACACATCATCGGCTATGAGAATCTTGACGTGGAGCCAGATTTGACTTATTAGGAGAGGCCAGTTGATGCAAATTAAAATTTTACGTGGTGGAGAAGAAGTTGGAGGGGAGAAGGGGAGAAGGCGTGCCTGTTGCGCGAGACTTGGGGAGGAAGAAACGTGAAGACCACATGGGGAAGAGAGAGAGATAGATGGAGATAAAATCTCAAATTTTCATAAAATTGAACTGACTAAAACAATGGACCATCATCCCTTTATATAGGAGGGATGAGATTACAAAAATAGAAATTTAACTAATTATCCTAAATTGACTCTATCCGACTAACCGACTAATTTGAAATTCAAATTTAAAATTGACTACTAATTTAGAGATCACATGCGATCTCGTTATTTAAATAAAATGCAACGACTCAAATAAATGTAGATAAAATTAATGGATAAAAATAGAGAAAAATGCGACCTTATTTATCCAGTTCACGCTGCATCAACTCTCCTCCGCTTTAAAAAGTTCGTCTCCCGACGAATTGCTGGATCTTCGGACTGTTGATGGAGAATTCCCACATGGCTTGTTGGTCGAATCTCCCAATTTCGCTCCTTTTCCATGTTACCTTTATAATTTTTCTGATTTGAGGGGTACGGCTGCAAATATTCTACCCCTTCACTTGAAAGGATTCCATAGCATAATTTATCCTCCAATGGGCCTTTTGATAAATAATTTTCGGAGGAGGGGTCTCCCTGCAAATCTTCCAAAATAACCTTCCATCCCTAACTTTAAGGGATCCGATTCCTTTTGGAGGGGCGGCTGTTGTTAGGGCTTCCCTCTTCAGCCAGCGACGTCGGCGGCAGAGACTTGGGTTCCAGGGGCGGCGCCGAGTTCGTCTGTGGCTGTGGCAGGGGGCAGATGCGAGGCCACAAGGGAGGTGTGGGCGGCTCGGATAGAGGAAGGCGGGGCGGCGATGAGGGGCGTATGCGGGGAAGGGTTGGCGACGAGGGGCAGCGGGGAGACGCCGGTTGGCGCGCGGGAGGAGGTGGGTCTGTGATGGAGCTTGGGCGATGGAGGTTGGCAGACGCGGGGATGGTGGAAGCGCGAGGCAGGGCGCGCAGTGGGGGTGTGTGTGTTTGTGTGCCGGGAGAGGTAAGGAGAGAGGGTGGCGGAGGGAAGGGGAGGGGAGGGCGGAGCCGTCGGAAAAGAGAAAGAGAGGGAGGGAGTGGCGCTGTCGAAGTCAGGCGGGGAGGAGAAGGGGTAAGCGGCGTTTTGGATTTTTGTTCTGCAGAAGTCGTGGGGGTGGGGGATGCGGCCGCAGGTGGGGTTGAAGGTAGCGACGGTGGTGGGGTAGAGGGTTTCGCCGGGGGTGTTTGTATGGCGAGAAGGGCAATTGGCGGGGTGGTGGAGGCGGCAGCGGGAGGCGGCAAAGGGGTGGGAGGTGGGGTTGCGGGCGCGACATGAAGGGGTGTTGGGGCTGTGGTGGGCTTTGCAGAAGGTGCGAGGAGGGTCGGCGGTGGTGTCGGCGGGGAACTACAGGGCGGGGAAGGTAGGGGGGTTACCTGGGATGGCTGGGGCCGTACCGGGACGGTCGGAGGGGGCGATGGAAGCGATTCCAGTGGCGGAGTCAGATCTGGGAGGTGCTGGACAACGGGCGTTTCGTCGTCGACGCTCTCTTTTTCGTGTTTTTCTTTATCAAAATCGGCTTTAGTAGTGGAGGATTTTAATTCGGCGGCGCATAGGGTCTTGAAGTCAGCCATCCAATCCCGAAACTCTGTCTGGAAATCAAGCCATGCGGACTGGAAATCACGCAGTGCATCCATCTTCTTGTTGTAAGCGTCGTTGGATCGTCGTGTTCGTTCGGACGAACGATGGTGCTTCGTCGCATGTCGACGCGAATGTCTGACGGATCGTCAGATCGTCAGGACGATCTGTAGGCCATGCTCTGATACCAAATGATGCAAATTAAAATTTTGCGTGGTGGAGAAGAAGTTGGAGGGGAGAAGGGGAGAAGGCGCACCTGTTGCGCGAGACTTGGGGAGGAAGAAACGTGAAGACCACGTGGGGAAGAGAGAGAGATAGATGGAGATAAAATCTCAATTTTTCATAGAAGTGAACTGACTAAAACAATGGACCATCATCCGTTTATATAGGAGGGATGAGATTACAAAAATAGAAATTTAACTAATTATCCTAAATTGACTCTAACCGACTAACCGACTAATTTGAAATTCAAATTTAAAATTGACTACTAATTTAGAGATCACACGCGATCTCGTTATTTAAATAAAATGCAACGACTCAAATAAATGTAGATAAAATTAACGGATAAAGATAGAGAAAAATGCGGCCCTATTTATCCAGTTCACGCTGCATCACCAGTGCAGATCATTGACAGCGATGTGAAAAAGCTTCGCAGCAAGGAGATTACATTGGTCAAGGTGTTGTGGCACCGACACGTCGTCGAAGAGGCGACGTGGGAGTCCGCAGCCGACATGCGGGCAAGATATTCGTAACTTTTCTAAGGTAATCAATAAAACAAGCACTTTAATTATTTACATGTTAATATATATATATAGGGAAAAGGGAAGCTACACCGGCGGGTGCAGCCAACTAGCTACACCTGGGTATTTTTCTCATTGATTTTTGATTTTTTTGAAGGAAACTTATGGGGGATTTACTTAGTTTATTGTGTAGAATATGTGTTTCAAATTTCATGCAAAACAAACAATCCTAGCATGCCCATCTAGATATGGTCAATTTCAAAAATTCTGAAACCGTTAAAATGTGATAGCCTTGATGGAGATGATAGAAATGTCGAATTTAGTTGAAATTGGTATGATATCATGGTGATATATAGTGATTTAAATCCCCCTAGGTTTCATTTCAAAAACACAAAAAATCAATGAAAAAAATACCCGGGTGCAGTTAGTTAGCTACTCCCCCCGGGTGCAGCTTCCCTAGCCCCATATATATATATATATATATGGGAAAAGGGAGTATGCGCCGGCGGGTGCAGCTAACTAGCTACACCCGGCCATTATTCTTATTGATTTTTTATTTTTTTGAAAAAAAATTATGGAGATTTACTTAATTTATTGACAAGAATATGTGTTTCAAATTTCATGCAAAACAAACACTCCTAGCATGCTCATCTAGATATGGTCAATTTCAATAATTCTAAAACCGTTAAAATGTCATAGCCTTGATGGAGATGATAGAAATGTCGAATTTAGTTGAAATTGGTATGATATCATGGTGATATATGGTGATTTAAATCCCCCTAGGTTTCATTTCAAAAACACAAAAAATCAATGGAAAAAATGACCGGGTGCAGCTAGGTAGCTCACCCGCCGGTGCAGCTTCCCCAACCCCTATATATATATGGCTCGGTTTCCTTTTGAGGTTTTTATGAGGATTCCATGTGGCCATGAGGTTTTTATGGCCACATGGAATCTAAAGGAGATGCCTAATAACCTTGAATCGAGTCTCGAGGACGAGACTCCCTTTGAGGTTTTTATACTTGTAACATCCGGATCCACATAAATCCGAACTCGACCCAATTAGGGTCCGTATAACTCAATAAAGTTATTAGATAATTTTAAATAACTTAAATTGATCAATTAACCGTGAATCAAAAGTCGCTCGGGCGAAATCGATCAAAAATCAATCGCATCGTAATGCGTACCAGAAAAAAGCCGCAACGCAAATTCAGAAACTGCGAAACGAATCGAGATCATCATTAAATCCGGTTCGACGAAACGAACCAACGGAATCGACCGCTCGTCAATCGGATATCGTTTGATATTTTTAAATCGTAAAATTTAACCATAAATCAAAACCGTATCTCGAAAAATTCAGCCCAATTAAAAGTATACAATTATACTCATATTAGTCGTCGTCCAGAGACGATCAAAACAAGATATTTCGCATCGAAATCCGATGCTTGAGACGCGAATACATTCAACTTGTATACAAAATAAGGTTGGATTTTTTTTAATTTAAAAAAAATCTAAAATTTTGTCTATAGCAGCAGAGGTGTAAAAATGATAATAAATATAAAATAATAAAAATAATAAATAATGAATAATAAAATAACTAAATATAAATGCAAATTTGCAATAATGACAAATGATCATGATGACATCAGCATGCTGATGTCACCACGTGATGTCATGCATGATGTCAAAAAAAATAATATTAATGTAGGTGGAAGGTTCCCAGGAACCTTCCCCCCTTCCATCTCCCTCTTTTTCTCCATTCACGTTACAAAACCAACACAAGAGACACTACTTCGTTTCCATTTCTCTCCATTTTCTTGTCTCCCAATTCTTTCCACCGTGAATGCGCAAGAAATACTTCAAGACTCCAGCCCATCTCCAGCATTCCTCCTCAGCCTTTGTAGCTTTCTTGAGGTGTTGCTCTCCTCCAAATCTCTTCCAACTGCAACCCTTCCTCCAGCACTGTTCATCTACTCCAAGTTTTCTGGAGAAATCTAAATAGGTACAACTCTTAGCCTCTCTCTTGTCATGCATGTGAAATTCCACTCCCTCCTCTTGTTGTACCCAAATTCTGCTCATGTATGCAAGTATTTTCTCCATTTTGGAGGTCCAAATTAAAGAAATCCTTATGTACTCTCCTATTCCAGATCCTCTTGCTGCCATGTTGGATGTATAAACTCAGAATTTATATTTTTTTCTTTGCTCTGGAACTATCGTTAATAAGTTAAAAAAATTAATAATAATAACTTCACAAGTTATTATCTGTTCTCTGGAATAACCATTATAAAAAAATGTACAAACCCTTCTTATTCTTGTGGCTAGACATGCATTTTATATCTTTTGATTCCACGTTCAAAATTCTTTGGAGAAGGTTCTGTTAGAAAAGATAAAGGGAATTCGTATTCCTTGTGTGAGTTGTTTTCGTATAGTTATGTGAGGCTAAACCTTGTAAAAAATGGATTAAAGCATTTAACAAGTCTTTGATATTAGCCTCCTGGAATCTTTGAATATTCCTGTAAGAAAAACCTTTCAGAATTCTCTTGGCTAGTAATTTTCTGATTAAGCTAAGATCTCTGAAATATTCTAGGATTAAGGTGAACCTGCTCTGAGAAAGGGCTAAATCTTGGTGAAATAAATTCCTTCTTTGTTTTGCTTACATGAAAGAATGGCTTGGAAAGAATGAAAAGAAAATCTTAATGCCTTATTGATCAATTTTAGTAAATTATACAAAAATAATCTTACCAAAAACTCTGTAGCTTATCTATTGAATAGAATATGTATATACGGCTTGGGGTGCTATCACATGAGCACTCACTAGCTTGAATCTAATATAAACATGTCTGATTTACCTAGTAATCATAGTTGAGAATGAGACAGTAAAATTCTGGGTAAATGAAGGTGGTCATATAAAGAATGGGTGTTTACCGGTAATTATTCAACCCAACTTGGTTTTTCCATATTTTTTTACTTCTAATGTCAGGGTATTGTTGAAGTTGCTTTGAACTAAATTACCATTAGCATGGGCTCCATGGTTACGTTTTTCAGACAATAAAGGTAAGATAAACCTATTAGGTCTTTCATTACTCATGTAAATAAATTTCTTTTTATAATTATAAATCCTACAACTTTATCTTTCATAGTGCAAGCTTAGACTTCTTGGTAAAACAAGTTGAACTGGAACAAAGAAGATTAGGAGATTTAGAAGATGATCTTTCCGAATCTAAATCCATTTATAACTTCATCTACTCTCCGATTTGAATAACATCGTCCTTACAAGGAATGAGGTAAATAGTGAATGATAACCTAGGATTCTAATGACCACTGACTTTTAGGGTTGTGGCAATACGAAATGCAAGGAACCTCTTTAATCTAATAAATTCTAAATATTCAGTCAAGGATCACTTTAGGTCTGCAAAGCTTACCACAATATAATGAAAAATTGAGTCTATAAATTCAGTACATCTATATTGTTGATGGTTGATGATGAATAGGTGATATTTGACAATTAATAATGCCGGTCATGGTGAACTTTACACCAGACCGTGCGAGGGCGCGGTGATCCTCAACTGGGCGGGAGATAGGAAGCCAAGTTTGGGCAGCGGCCGCCGAGTGCGCGGGTTTAGGGTCCCAGTCCCTTGTCGGCTTTTACGCGAGCTCGCAGTATTTTTTTCGCCTCGTTGGGATCTCGACTTTTGACCAATTCTGTTGACCCTTTGTTTTAGAATACCCATGCGGGGGATCCTCGGTTTTAGTTTTTCATACGAGCTCGTTTGCCCGTTACCGGTCGGGCCGTTTTTCAAGAGTGACTTTTCCGGAGAGTCTCTTTCACTCGTCTTTGGGATATAGTTTTGGAGTAGACCTTTCCCTCTATTGGATCGCACTTCCAATTAGAGGACGAGATGGAAGAGTCTTTTGTAGGCTACCTCACCACTCGAGTTTTGTTCTTTCGGCAGTATACTTGGCGATACTCCATTCAAATCATCTATGTCTACATCTAAGTCATCTAGGGTTATATTTGAGACAGTTACAGTTGAGGGTTGGAGGAATTACAATCAAAATTGAATTGGTTGGAAGTGACTATAATTGGATTCGAAATCCTTATAAGCTAGTGGACGTGTTGGGAACTTAGTTAAGATGCATTATACAACACCGCATGCCTACGGAGGCATTCCAACCCTAAGGCATTATTCATGCCTTTGAGTCATAGTGTGAGGTTATACAAAGACCAAGACCACAGACTACCCACTAGACTTTAAAAGATAAATAGAATTGAAAACCGATTAATATATTATCCTTTCCATCATAAATAATTTAAGAAAAATAAATTATCACCTCACTAATTTCTTAGCAAGATAAATAACTTGATCTTAATGACAAAATAACAAGTTACACTTTCTGGCCTAAATATTTTTATGGAAACTATTATAAATAGGAAAATTTTTGGTTAATGAGTATTAATGGGGAAATGCATGCCTTATAATTTCAAAAAACTTTTTTTTACGCAAGTAGTGGTAGATTTTCAATTATATATGCCTATCTACTTTCTTTCTTTTGCACATAATAAATTACATGCTCTTATTTTAAATTGCGGGTTGTATTCACATTAGTGACACCTCTTCTTCCTTACACGCATGGCAAGCAAGGGGCCTACAACACAGTAATGATTGATGACTTCTGGTGATCGTGTATATTCCAGACGATATGATGTCTTTTGTTTCAGTTTTTGGTTCAACTTATGGTGTAATATGCTTCCTTCCTCTTCAGTTATATATTTTGGGATCTGCATGTACATTGTAATACATTCTTTTGTTACATGTAATGTTATATGGAAATGAATGAAATATTGATGGCACTTCTGCTTCTTGTCTATGTGGTTTATTCATTGAATGTGAATGCCATACCAAACGAGAATTTTTCCATGTTTTTCAGTACTTTGTGCGATCACATGCGAATGTAGTAGTGCGAACATGTGTAAACGGGTACCTGGATCCTAAGGGCATCACATGTATGCTATGGAAGGTTGATTTTTCGAAGGCTTATGACTATGTGGACTAGCGTTTCCTCTGAGTCTCGTTGGAGAAGAGGGGGTTCCATGATGTATGGACTTCTTAGGTTAAATGGTGTGTTATGACTGCTTCTTATGATTTGCTTGCCAATGACAGACCGGAGGGATGGTTCTTTCAGCATCAAAGGGTGCTCAGACAAGCGTGCCCACTAGTCCATCTATTGTTTGTCATAGTTTTGGATGCACTTTCTATCATGATGCGCTTGGCGTCGGATGCGGACTGGTGCCCTTGCTATAGGAAAGATGATATCTCTATTCCGTTGCCGTTATATGCTGATGGCACTCTGATGTTATTGGGACCTAATATGGAGCAGATTCATCGGACACCACTTATTATGGACATCTTTGGGAACGTCTTAGGCCTGCAGCTTAATATAGAAAAGTTGGTCATCATGCCTTTTGGCTTCTCCGATCATGAGGCAAGAGATGCAACGTCGATTTTGAGGTGCCCAGTTGGTAGCTTGCTGGTTACTTACTCGGGTCTCCCCTTGGTTGCTGGAAGGTTGAGATCTTATGACTGCAAACCTATTTTTGACAGGTTGGAGGGGAGGTTGGCGGTCTGGAAGGCGACAATGCTCTCAAAGGGGAGAAGCTGGTTCTATTGAAGCATATTCTGTCACCTGTTCCGATTTTTGTCTGTTCCACGAGATTGATGCCAGCTTGGGTCTGCACGAAGATGAAGGCTTGATGGGAAGATTTTTCTGGTCTGATGACCACCACGATAAGAAGGGAATTCACCTGGTTGATTGGATTAGGATTACGAATGCAAAGAAGAATGGAGGTTTGAGGATGCTTAGGGTGGAGGGAATGAATAAGGCACTTATGGAAATCTGGGTGACGTGGCTTTGGAGGAACTCTGAGGATCTTGTCTGTCTCCTTTTGAGGAGAATATATGGGATCTCTAGATCCTTGGAGGCCTTCTGGGTGCGTGCTCCATCCTCGCTCGGGCAGGATGTGACTAGGATCCTTCCAGCGTTGGCAGTTAAGTTGCGACCCGTCCTTGGGAATGGAAAAAATTGAATTCGTATTAGACGATTGGACTGTGGACGGTGTTCTGGAGAGCGTTTCTCGCGACTCTTTGCCCTTGCTCATAACAAAGACGGTTTGATTTGGCAGATGCTGGAGCAGGATGCGTGGACTCCATCTTTTGCTTTGAGGTTGTCGGATCAGAGACTGGAGAAGCTCCTGAGATTATAGAGTGAGTTGGCACTACTGGAGGGATCGGCTGCTGGCAATACTCATTTTGTATGGGGGGATGAGAGGTTCACGGTGAAGAAGGTGTACTGCTTCTTTATGGAGGATGGTTAGTTGGTGCATGCTGATGTGAGGCTTGACGTTGGTCTAATATGGAGGAGTAAAATATCAAATAGAATTAAGGTCTTTCTGTGGTTGGTCAGACTTGGCAGAGTCCTAACCAAGTATTGCCATGGCCAACTGTTACGTATTCATGATCACAACTGCGACATATGCGACTTGGTGGTGGAAGATCTCGATCACCTGTTCTTTTCGTGCCCTCACTCGGCGTAGGTCTGGGAGAGATCTAATCTTCCTTTATTAACGCGGAAGATAACACAACCTTATGAAAATGCATGCGATCAGTGTGTGGCAATGGCCATGAGCATAACTCCTATCCCTTCACGATCTTGTGGGCAATTTGGTGTGGTAGGAATGAGTCCATCTTTCGTGTGCAAATTTTTTACTCTAAAGATGTAATTAAGCATTGTAGGGTGCTATGCATGTCATGGAGTATTGCAACGTGATGTACTTTATCTTTTCATATCAATATATTATGCAGTTGGTCTAATCTTGGGTTTCCGTCCTTTTTCTTCTAAAATAGTTCTAATAAATGTCAAGAATAGAGCACTGGAGTAACAATTATGCATCTTCACTCTAGTATCGTCACATACGAATCATAAGGTTTGAGTAGGCTCACAAAACATTCTCGAAATAAGACTTCTTTCCCTTTAAACACATTTAGACCACGTTTGGTAACTGTGGAAGAGTAAGAACCACCTAGAATGCATACAACATCAATAGAAGCACAGTTGGAAAGGAATGGAGGTGGGAATGGAAACTAGATGCTTTTTCATTTTCTTTATTTGGTGTGAGATTAGATCGGATTGTCATAGTGTAATTTAGTAAAGATCAATTCACTATACTACCCTTTTACCAGGGTTGTAAAAGTCGCCCGACTGGCCTGACTAGTAGGTTCGACTAGTCTAGTCAGTGGGGTGGCCGACCGAGTATCGACTATTCCGACTAGGTACACTAGTCGACCAATTTTTTGCTTGGAGATACCATATTCTTATATGTTTTGCTTTTTTTTATAAGAAAACCTATTATAATTTGCTCAGTGTTATACTTAAATTCAATTACTTTTTTTATTTTATTATGATAGTATAAAAATGTACAAAATATATGTATAAATATATGTATAAAAATGAATTATATATTTAAAGTAATTGTAAAATTCAAAGCCGATTAAAGTCCGACTAAATCCGATTAGTCGTCCCACTGCCGATTAATCCTTAGTCAGTGACCCAACCGACCGAGTACCGACTACCGACTTTTGCAACCTTGCCTTTTACATATACCCTTCGTCAAGTATATTTTGGAACATGCATATAAATTCAATATAATATTTATGTGATTGAAAGAAGATCGAGGCAAGTTTCTAAAGTAACAGAAAACCAATTCGGATTCATGCCAGGTCGCTCAACTATTCAAGCTATACACTTATTGAGGGGAACGATGGACATTTATAGAGCTAAAAGAAAGAACCTCCATATGTTTTTTATTGATTTGGAGAAGGCTTATGATTCAGTTCTACGGGAGATATTATGGAGAATTTTGGAGAAGAGACAGGTACCTACCCTATACCTTAACCTTATAACGGATATATATGACGGGGCTTCGTCTTGTGTAGGATTCAGTCTGGGAAGACTTGACTGTTTTGATATTGAATCGATCTATATCAAGGTTCATCTTTGTGTCCATTCCTTTTTACTTTGATTATGGACGAGTTGACTAGCCACATTCAGGATGAGATACCTTGGTGTATGTTCGCCGATGCTATTGTGTTGATTGATGAGGCTAAGGATGGAGTAAATGAGAAGCTTGAGATTTGGAGACATGCCTTACAATATAAAGGATTTCGTATAAGTAGGGTTAAGACTGAATATATGGAGTGCACTTTTGTTGGAAGTAGTGGTGAAGAAATCGAGGTGAAGATTGGAGATGATAACATTAAGAAGAAATATTCCTTTAGGTACTTGGTTCTATTTTGCAACAAGATGGGGAAATCAATGGAGATGTTACTTATAGATAAATGCATGTGGGCTAAAGTGTAGAGGAGCGTCTACTGTTCTTTGTGATAAGAAAATTCTTTTGAAAATAAAAGGAAAGTATTACGAAGCGGCTGTGAGACCTGCTACGCTCTATGGATCTGAATGTTGTCCTGTGAACCATAGACATATGTAAAGAATGACTGTAGCATAAATGAAAATGCTAAGATGGATATGTGATCATTCATGAAAAGATCAGATACGGAATGATGTGATCATAAGGAAAGTTGGTGTAAATCCGGTAGAGGTTAAGATGAGAGAAACCACTTAAGATGGTTTGACCATTTGCAAAGGAGGTAGACTGATGTACCAATTAGAAGGTGCGAGATTTGAGATGTTGAGCCAACTAAGGGAGGGCGAGGAAGGCCTAATAAATGTGGAATGAGACCATATGAAGGGATCGTAGTTATTTGGATCTAAGTCTGAGAATGACCCAAGATAGATCTTAATGGAACTATGGAAGCAAAGATCGCAGGCTTCCATATTCGATACGACCCAAGATAGGCTTGTGGTACGCTTCCTATTCGATATCTAGGGCTTCCACTCACGGCTGGCATAATCAAGATAGTAGATTGGCTATCGATGATTGAGAAGATGGAAAAGAAGCTGAGTAACTGGAAGAACTCCCTTCTATCGCGTGGGGGCCGTCTGAGACTGATTAAGGTTGTTCTATCTGCAATTCCGATTTTTTTCTTCTCCTCTAGACTTCTGCCGGTGGGGGCGAAGAAGCGTTTGGAGTGATTGATGCGCATGTTCCTTTGAAGTCGATCCGACCATGAGAGATATGGCGTTCATTTGGTTGACTGGGAAATGGTTACATTACATAAGAATTGTGGTGGCCTGGGGATTAAGAGCCTGGAGACCCTCAACAAGGCCCTTTTACTCAAATGGGTGAGCAGAATCTGGGGTAAAGATGAGGGTTTATGCTGTAAGTTAATCCGCAACATCTGTGATGTTTCTATGGCTGATCCATGCATACAACGACGGGATCCGAAGCAATTGGCGTTCTGGAAGGGGATTTTGCAGGTCTTGATGTGCTTTCGTGAGCTCTATAGATCGCTTGTAGGGAGTGGTGCCACATTCAGCTTCTGGACGGACGATTGGACGGGGATGGCTCGCCTTATACAAGCTTTCCTTGCTTATTTACGTTGGTTGTTGACATTGCTGCACGCGTGGTGGATTACTGGGATAATGGAAATTGGATGCCGTCATTCAGAACCTCCTTTTCTGATCAACGGCTTGGAGAGCTCCTCCGTCTTCTTGACTCGCTTGGCTAGATGGACAGACCTTCAAATGGGCATGATCACTAGGAGTGGAAGGGTAGCTGTTCTCGGTTAGAAAGGCCTATGGCGCCATTTACAGACCACCACCCACTCTTTCTGACAGTATGATCATGGACTGTAATTTTATTTAGGCCCTCAGGCTTCCAGAGAGGATTGGTTTCTTCATGTGGCTCCTTAGACGGAAGTGCATTATGACTAGGGATGGCTACGCTAAGCTATTTGTGGTGGCTTCAGATAGTTGTCCTCTGTTTGACTGGGAGATTGAGATGCTAGAACACATTTTCTTTCGCCGCCCTATTGCTACACCGGTTTGGTCGGAGGCATGCATACCCTGTCTATGCCACAATTCTTTTGATCGCTTCTGGTCCTCCTATGAGGCGTGAAATCGATGTAGAGAAGAGATTTTTTGGCCAATGGCGATTCTTTGGGCAATTTGGCTGGGTCGTTATGAGTGTCTTTTTTCGGGTCAACGTTTCTACAATGAAAATGTATACTATCACTTAAGTGTCTGCTTGGGTCTTGGCTCCTGTAACGTGTAAATCTTATTAAAATGTTTTAATAATATTTTAGGGTGGACACCACTGCGTGTTTCCCCCTTTTCTTGGCTTCAAAAAAAACTATGCAAGCAAAGAATCCATGTAGCAATCCCACTTAATGTGAGCAAAGGCTTTGTTCTTGTTGTATTTGTGTGGAAGAAAATCAGAATGCAATGGAATGGATTTTATTCATGGTGTAGGGTTTCTTATCTAGCATGAAACCCTAGAGCCAAATAGGTGGTGATTATATATTAGTTTCGAAGGGTTACATAAAGAAATAGATTACATGGAAATAAACAAAACTAAAAATGTCAATTAATGTCAACACTTCCCTTCAAGTTGGATCATGTCTATTGATCATGCTCTACTTGGAAGTTAATAATGATACACATTTATTTGGAAGTTTTTGGTAAATATATCCATACATTGGAATTATGTAGAGATGTGCAGAGTAGAGATCTTCCCTCTTTATACCACATCTCGAATAATGTGGAAATCAACGTCAATATGCTTGGTTTGATTACGGAAAATAGGATTAGTGGAAATGAAGGGAGGTGATCATGCCTCGCATGCATGGCCTCAAATTTCAGCGAAATTCGGTCGAATTTCTGTCGAATATCGACATCCAGTCGAAATCGAAATTCGACCGAAATGATCGAAATGACCGAAATATGTGGGTCCTAGTACAAAAAATGACCAAAATGATCGAAATTCCAGTCGAAATTCCACCGAAATTCCATCGAAATTCTGTTTTGATCGATACCGAAATGGTGACCGAAACCGATATTTAGGGCCTTGCTCGCATGTCACAGAAGCATGTGGATCGGATCGTATCTGATCAAAATGGACTCGTCGTATAAGTCGATATAGTAGGGATAATTTTAATTTTTTTTACAGAACTACATGGATTGAGAATCTTTCCCTGCATCAAGAGGTCGGTCGGATGTCAGTTATTGGAGCAAGGATTGTTATCTCCTTCTCAGGATGGAGTATCTTTTCTTGATAATCACATGGTGGTACAATTGAGTCCTCAATCTAACCCTTTAGATATCCGACCCTGCAATAGCCTCTATGATCCAACCTTTGGGTAAACAATTGTATGATATCAAGATGTCTATAGTATACAACAACAACAACAAAGCCTTTTCCCACAATTAAGTAGGGTTGGCTACATGGATTCTTCGCCTCCATTCAGATCTATCTAGGGTCAATCCCGGGCTTATATCCAAAAAACTAAGATCCCTTTGTATAGTTTCTTTCCAACACTTCTTGGGCCGTCCTCGCCCTCGCTTAGCCGACTCAACATCCCAACACTCGCATCTCCTAACCAGTGCATCTGTTGATCTTCTTTGCAAATGACCAAACCATCTTAAGCAGTTTTCTCGCATCTTATCCTCGATCAGAGCTACACCAACTTTCTTTCTGATTGCATCATTCCGAATCCGATCTTTACGTGTGTGTCCACACATCCACCTTAGCATTTTCATTTCTGCTACATCCATTCTCTACACATGTCTATGGTTCATAGGCCAACATTCAGATCCATAGAGCATAGCAGGTCTCACGGCTGCTTTGTAAAACTTTCCTTTATATTTTAAGATGTCTATAGCATATAGGGACATATGCAAACTATTATGCAAACTACTATGCATAGTATATAGGGACATATTATGCAAACTTTGGTATTCTTCATTTCAGATTAAGGAATGATTTACAATAAATTTTATTGGATAATGTCTTGCCATAGGCTCAAACATCCAAGAATCTTCCATTAGCCCAAAAAGAAATTCATGGGCTAGTCTTTAAAACTACACTCATGTGCTAATTATAAGCCATATAGATAAATAGCTCAGTCAGCTAAGTAGTCACTCTGCCCGAAAGACTATGTCGAGTCCTTTTACAAACTTGCATATCTCCTGGTAATAGTGCTCACATCCAATACGAATATTGTATCTTGTGCAACCGATACTCAATCTTGTTAGAATAGTCATAGTGCCTTGCAACGTGCTAGTTTTAGCCTTTGACACTATAACTTAGAAGTTGACATAACCAGTAAATGGTTTCCATTATCCTTATCAAAGCGCCCTTATGTTTAGAGATCTTTATCTCCTTAAACTAACACATATCCTTAAGACTTTGAGATCACTATCTCTAAAGTCGTATATCCTTGAACATGTTTCTATTAATGCAATGTTTTATCTCCACACTAGGATTGGTAACAATTTATCACTCCTACTGCATGACATATATCTGGCTTTTGTACATATCATGGCATACACAAAGCGTCCTATAGCTGATGCACAAGGGTATGCAGCTATGGCATCCACATCCGTGACACTTTGAGGTGCTATCCCTTTAGATAGGTTAGTACCATATCTTAAGGGAATGAAGCCTTCCTTGGAATTTCCATGTGGGATCTGTCCAAGGTGTACGCTTGATGTGATGGTCCCAATGTCCTCTTTTCTTTGCTTCTAAACAGATTCCAAAGTAAGATTGAAGAGACATCCTAGAGATATCTCATCGTAGAGGTATGGGATGATCGGATTAGAAACACTTCTCATTATCCTTATATCATTCTAAATGATTACACGATGAACACACTGGCACTTCCACTAAGCTCCATATAGTTCATCAAGATTCTGTTTTAAATCATAACCTTTATGATTTATATAAAAATGATGTTCCAACTATAAGAAGCTTATTTAAGCCAGTCAGAGTATGCGTAATCATATATGGGTAATTGGATCCCTCCCGGATCCAATTACCACATCCATATGTGTAGTCCCACATCATCTATGAGTGGCACTAAGTCATTCTCGTGGGGTTATATAAGAAGCCCCACACCCATTATAACAATTGAGAGAGAAAGTAATAACAGAATACCCCTCCCTTGAGAGGCATTCTCGCATGGTTTCATCTCGCTCATGGTGTAGGGTTCCGCGTAAAATCCCGATGTTCTTCATTGTCTTTATTTCTTTATCTCTGATACGCTTCCACCTTCATCATTTTCTACATGGTATCAGATCATATTCGATTCTGGATTATGTTCTTGATGATAGTTTTCGATTATTCTGGAATATGTTCTTTATTTGTAAATGCCCGAGATCTATTCAATTCGAGAAAAGAAGTTGCTCCAAGTCATCCGAAGCTCACGTCATCAACGTCAAATTTTAGGGTTTCTGGAACCCTAGTTCTCTAGAGTGTCTGCAATTCCATTTCCAACAAGTTCCATCAATTCTAAGGAGTTTTTTTGAAAAGGTCAAATTTAAGGAGTTCTGATGAAATTCTAGGGTTAGTGACATAATCTTATTCTAGCGGCAACAATGTTATTGTTCGATATTCGATTGTATTTCGAATGTTTTGTCACAGAAATTGATGAAGAAATTGATGATCAATTACAACAAGGTGCAAGGTGAAGTCCCAATCTCTGAAAGGTAACAATTCTAGATGCGCATCCCAGTCGTTGGAATCCCTTCTTGAGCAACTCAAGTTCCAGACATGGATTTCATTCGATAACCCTAGATGCGAGGG